>JAHWFP010057407.1:19413-33258 GCA_023313725.1 Lithobius niger
ACACGGGTAAGGTAGGCAACTTTGGTAACATGACAGCCGGGGGGAGAAGGGGTTTATCGATGATACATCGTAAACTAGGACGAGACGCACTCACTTCCGGAGAAAGAAGTGGGGGCAAATCAGAATCATCACCCAAACCCTTGGCTGTCGGTCCCACACATTTCTGTGGCGTCAGAACTGGCATCTCCCGATCACGTGACGATGGCCAAATTTTCGTTCTGGATGTAGACGGAATTTCCATTGAATGACGATTTCCAGGAGATACACCTCCCGAATCTGCACTTGCTGACTGTGCTTTCAGTCTTTCCGCTACAGAACTCAAAGAATCCGGCAAAACATCCTGCCTAGGACGTGGAAAAATTTCAGGATCAGGTGTGTCGCTTGACAAAATTCGCGCCTGCAACATGTCAGCATGTCGCAGAACAGTTCTGTCACCAAGAAACACTCGAAATCCGGCATTTGAATCCTTCGAAACAATAACGCCTTCTTGCCAACGTGATGGACAATTTGGTCTTGTGTCACGACTATAGACAGCTTCACCAACCTCAAAAGATAGTTGCGTCTTATGTCGAGTTGATTTCAACATATGTTCATTGGCTTTCTGTACAGTGTCCGCTGTTGATGGTACCATCAAACTTAGCCTCGTCCGGACATTGCGATTGAACATAACATATGCTGGAGACATTTTAGTTGTCGAATGCGGCGTACTTCGTGACATTATCAAATAGTTATTCAGTGCCTGCTCTACACCTAAACCTCGTTTAACAGATGCTCTTAATGATCGTTTCATTGTCTTTACACCCACCTCAGCTAATCCATTCTCTTGAGGTCGATATGGAACGATGGTCGAATGTCGTATGCCATTCTCTTTACAAAATTGCTGGAATTGCGAACTACAAAATTGGGCGCCATTATCGCTTACAATATGGCGAGCTAGCCCAAATATTCCAAAAGTTTCCTGCAAATACGAAATAACATTTTCGCTTGTGGTTTTCCGCATGATCTTAATGAAAGTGTACTTCGAAAATGCATCTACCACAATGAAAAACATACGATTCTTCCAAGGCCCCGTAAAATCAATGTGTAATCGGTGAAAAACACCCAATGGACGTTCCCATGCATGCTTTTTACCCTGCTTATCACCATCTTTTGTCAACTGGCACGAACTACATGTTTTAACAATATTTTCTAAATCACGGTCAATATGAGGCCACCATACCTGAGATCTAGCAAGAGCTTTGATACGAACAATTCCAGTATGGCCCAAGTGCAACTCAGTAAGCACTTGTTTTCTGAACACCTCTGGCACTACGAGGCGTGTGCCCCAAAATAACGCATTTTGATCTAACGACAACTCTAATTTCCTCGTGAAAAACGATTTCAATGCCTCGCTATCCCTCCCTCGTCGCCATTTACAATGTACAGTCCTAACTACCTAACGAGCAGCTAGCTACCGTAGCGGGGTTATGCACCCCATTCAACACACGTGAGTTCAGTAACAACACCAGGTTGCAGTAACAGAGAATGAGCGTGTGCTTCCTGTAAGCACACCCCTTTATTAGATCAACAGGCGGATAAGATACTATATACAATAGAGAGCCGCGAGGGGCGTACAAATAGACATGACGGACTGGCCTCCATTACGGAGGCAAAACCTCGAACACTCCACAAAGCAAATGAAGCGTAGCCTATAACGGACACCAAATTGCAAAATGTTAGTCCGTTGGTTGCAAATTTTTAGTCTGGGTGGAGCCCAACCGAAAGATCGGACTGGAACGAAATTTGGTACAACGTTTTATACCCTAATTAGCATTGCTGAGCCAAAATTTGCTGTAAATCGAACAATTATTACTGTAGAAATTTTAAGATTTTCGAATTTATTTCTAACACTCACCATTGTAAATTTGGAGTCGTGAATAGTTAAGTAATTCCGACGAAACATACACCATGCTAATGGTATTCAAGTGAACTAAACACGGCAAATTAAATTTTGGTTGCTTCTTTCTAGCTAATAATCTTTTTCGATGCAACTCAACGAAATAATAACATTTGATGCTTGCATTTAACCACTACAGTAACAAACGCAACCATAAAAACAAAAGGATTCCATTAACGACACACGTTAGTTTCATTTGGAAAAAGAATGCTATGGCAACGAACGTGGCGTCTACACTAGCGTTGGGAATCCCGAACGTCGTATCAAGGCCAAGCGGTATTATAAAACGATATTAACATCAGACGAAACACGAAAGCACGAAACACGAAACAATAATACGCCCGTTTCTCTCAATTCCTGGTTGCCACGGTAACGTGAAAACTCGAAACCAAAAACGTGTTGCATCGCATAAAGGAATAGACTTAAACTCGAACCACTGTTGTAAGCTGCTACTAACGAAAGTAAATCTGAGACAAATATTAGACCTAAACGCTAAAAATTAGGCCTAAAACCTAAAACTAGGTCTAAAAGCTAACACTTTTTAAACCTAAATTGTGATGGTTATTTCTTTCAGATTATATAATAGAGATCGCTGTTGCAATCATAGAGTTAGGAAATAATATATTATCTTGCATTGCGTGATAGAGGTGTGCCAGCTCAACATTTTCGTTGGTGGCGGTGTCAAATCTTATACCAAAGCAGTATTGTGAACCTTTTGAATCTTCTGACTATTGTTAAAAACTATCGTACTGATTATTGTTTGGCTTGCAGTTAAACGCCTTAATACGAACTGTTTTATTTTTACTCGCGGCGATGGCCCACGTCTTCAGTGTTGGCTGCAAAAAGGAGGCTACAAATAACTAAACAAAAAAGAAATGCTGGAGCAAACGAAAGCTTGTTAACGTAAATTTGACACCTAACATAGGCCTACATTTAAAAAAAATGGCTAAAATGAGAAAAAGGCCAGCAAAGAACAGCAGTACGTCACACCAAAAGGCACACAGCCCAACAAAGCCCATTAAGTATTGCAGATTTTAAAGAATTATTAACAAACTAGAGGAAGCCCGTGCTATGCACGTGACCGGTCACATTTCCCGGGACACATTTCCCGGGACATTTTCCCGGGACATTTTCCCGGGACATTTTCCCGGGACATTTTCTCGACGACTTGTCAGATTGATCGACCACTCACGCCTGGCTCCTTTTTGGCTGCAGGTAGAGTGGGAGAGTGCATTTTCAATGCGGGCGCGAGGAGGGGAGAAGTGGTTTTCCTTTAGGCTTTCCTTTAGGTTTTCCATTTAGCCGGCCTCCGATATTATTATATAGATGTGGTATCGTCATTAAAATAAAAACTAAATATAAGTTTGAAATGAAGATCCGTTCGCTCCACCTACAAAAGACACAAAGCCTGTTTCCTAGTTTACTTTAAGGTGTGTTCTTTAATCTGTGCTTTAGCAACTGTAATCTCGTCTTAATGTTGGGAAGCTGAAGTTACTCACAACATGACTGACGGGACAAATGGGGGCATTGGGTTGGAGTTTTGGCTGGTTGATCGCCAAAATTGGGATAAAATTTTGATACAAAATTCCTGACGTTCTAAGATTCTTTAACTATGACGGAAAGATGTTACCCAAAATGTGGTTAAGAGTTTGGTTGGTTTATTGGGCTCGCCTGAATTGCGGGTTTTGGAGCACAAAAGGATTCAGGAGGAATGAACGTTCGGCTAGTTTTTGTTAAGTTTAACAGAAATTAATTTTAAATGGTGATCAACAGATAAAAAGTATAATTTAAATGAGGCGGGATGCAGCTCACGCTAGCATAGATTAAATCTGGGTTCATGTTAGATTAGGGTTAGGGTTGGGGAAATATTATAAATACAAGGCCTAAATGGCATCCAAATATGGTCATTGATGCGGGAGTGGGTTCAGTTGGGTGGATCAGGAGGGAAGTGAAGTTCTAAAAGCTAAAAATTTAAGCCAAACATTCGTTCAGCACGTGGGGTTACAATTGATTGCTCACAAAACGTCAAACGTCATTGTTGATAACAAAATGTGATAATAAAATATAAAGTCTTCAGTCTTGAGTGTTACAATCACTGTTGAATTCTGGAGATAAAAATCGGGTTATCAAATCGGCGGCTCGATATCGGCAACAAATCGGCAGATGTAAACAAACTCTCTACGGTAGTATGACGAAGCATTCTAGCCTACACGAAACGAAACTACGCAGAAGACAAACCGTACGTACCACAGAAGAATTAAAATCTCTTCGTTCAATACTCCAAAAATTCTCCGTTACTATGGTAACTGAAACTCTCAACGGCATGATCCGTCATAAAAATACACTTGAGCACTGTTCTGCTTCAACTTGCAGCGATTTGTAAAGCGCCCAAGGAAAAGGCTAATGTCCCCAGCAACACTAAAACTATATGGCGCCGACGATAAGTAATAGGTATCCGTGAAGTAGACCCGGTTATCCCGAAATAATTGATCGTCTGCGAGAAACGGAACAGTCCAAAGATCGAGGGGTGGCGAAATCGAACGAGTGCACCAGCGCGAGTTCGATTTTGCTACCCCACGATCTTTGGACTGTTCCGTTTCGAGTAGACGATCAATTATTTAGGGATAACCCGGTCTACTTCACGGACATGTGTTTTAATGCTAAGGTGTGACGTCGAGCCAACATATCTAGTTATGTGAGATTAAAAAAAAATTATTTGAAAATTTTATTTGTAAATCATGACGTAAATTCCTGAACTCAAACTTCCGGTTTAAACTTCCTGTCTGCGAAAGTCTCACGTACGCGAGGACGTCCCTATATCCAGTGCCAGTCACCGACTTTGTGTTTAAGGTAAAACCGTATTTTTTCTACTTCATTAGTTTAAATAAGATATAGCGTATAAAATGCGCTATTCACTTGAGTCTCGTAGGTTTTTAGGTGTGTATAGAAGGTGTTAGTTGGCTAGTTTTCGTACCGTCGGAACGAAAGGTTGTCGGGTCCGGCTTGGACCATTCATTCATGGATGGGGGTGGGGAGGGGGCTAGCATCGTACGCGAGGTTTTTTTTTTTTTCGTGTTAGTACGGAAAATGTCGCCAGGTTACAAATGTGCTGTTCGCTTGAGTATCGTATGTTTTTAAGTGTATTTAGGTGTGTTTACAAGTGTCGGTAGCCTAGTTTTAGTACTGTTGGAGCGAAAGGTTGGCGGATTGGGCCATTCCTCCATGGGTGGGGTCCTAGCATAGTAGCCTACGCGAGGTTTTTTTTCCGTGTTAGTACGATAAATGTCGCAGGTTGCAAATGTGCTTATTTATGTTGGTTGGGGTGTGCTGGTTGAATTTGTGTTGTGTACGGTAGTTTTGCAAAGTATGTCACATGGTAGAGCAGTGGTTGTGTAGAGCGCGGAAAAAGTGTTAGATTATCAAAAAAGTGTGGGTTATTAAAATTAACCCAAAGTCACGTGTGTGGGTTTTCAGATTAACCGTATATAACGGCTACACTTTTAGCATTGGGATGTGTTGGCGTGACGTCACCACCGTGCATTAATGTAAATTAATTTACCGCGAATGTGAACACTGACCACGATGGCCTCGAAAGAGTAAAATTAGAAAGTGAAGTACATTAGGTTCCAAATTTAGAGCAACAGCTCTTCAAACGATTTGTGACTAGAGTGTGCAATTTGTACTCGAATGCGGCTCGTGGGCTACAGCATTTGAAAATTTACTTGAAAATTCGATTCTGTAGAAAATGCGGTAAGTATGCCAATTTTAGACCAATTTTTGACATTCAAATATACCACATTTATTACCCCGATGCGAGTTTTTCAGTAGTATTGACAAGGGTAGATAAATAGGTAATGCTACTTTTATGAAAACGCGGGGTAAAGTACTATCTGTTTTCCAATAACGGCACCAGAAGGCATCACGTGTCATTCTCTCGTAGGAGGAGAAACTTCAAATCAAAAATTGACGGCATTGTTTGCGTCATTTAACCATGGTAATAGCGATAATACTGTCGGAAATTGACGAAATGCACGTGCGTGGGCAACATCTGAAGTTAATGAACTTGTTCTATGATCGATTCAAACCGTTTCATGAATGTGAACCACGGAAGAAGATTGAGCAGTATGGCTCACTCAGCACACTTCTAGGCACACAAAACCACGCGTTATGCCATACACGTATAGTGTGATATTGGTATATAAGTCCATGGTTATACTTAGCGCCACTCGTAACTGCACCCCTTTTTAAAAATGAACTTTAGATGAAAAAATAAAGAAAACTTGATCAGCCAGGTCAGGTGACACTTAAAATTAATTTGATATCCTAATCAGAGTTACCATATATTTTAATCGATTAATTCACTTTTCTTATCGTGATTTGTTTTAGTGACGCTAAGTAGTTTCGATCTACATGACGACACTTAGTTACGTAAGAGTGGGTTCAATGACGACGGCACCCTCTGCCGGTAATCATTGAAAGTAGGTGCTAGTTTCACCGAAATATTTATTATTGGCAAAATAAGAATAAGAATGTCTATCTAGGCACACGCCAGTGTGTCGCCGTCAAGAAGATGATTTATTGTTGTTGGAGCTTAATTGTTAGAGCGTAATTGTTAGAGTGTAATTGTTGCCAGATGGTGGCTCACCAGCAGACTGTGTCTTTAACTGGAACGAGGTTATACATGATTTCAGCATACGTGTGTAAATTCCCCATGCGGTAGAAATCTTTGCAAATCGTTGGAATCAGGTGTCTTCGGTCCAGTAACGATGAATACCACAACATTAACGTTTGGAAAGGGGTCCTTTGTGGAGAAAAAGTCAGTAACGTTGATTTGTGTTACTGGCTACTAGCCAGCTACTACTAGCTAAGGTCAGGGCTCCCACGTTATTCTCATACTATAGTTTGTTCCACATTATGCTTTCAGAAAACTGACTCTATGACGCCACGTTTTCTTCCACTACTAGAGCAAAAATTACGTAAACATCCCATTCGTAAACTCTAACAGCAACTTTGTTGAGTGTACAAATATGATCTCCACATGTTTTTGCACTTTTAGTGCAAGGAAACGAGTCGTCATCCAGTCAGTTTTCTGAAAACATAATGTGGAACAAACTATAGTCCTGGTCCGAGTGATAAAAAATTTGGATTCCGTGCAATTTTCATGAAGAAACATCCCGCCTACGGCAAAGTGTTAGTGTGGTTCCAGGCTTTTAAAAAATAATTGGTGTCAATCCCACATTTTTAACGGGGGGGGGGGGGGGGGGCGGAATTATGTACCCCTCGTTAAAATAGGACTAAATAGCAAAATTAGCGAAACCCTATCATGTTGGTATCAACTGAAAGGTGTTGGTCCACAGATTATTAATGAAGTATAACATTGTTACCTTCGACCTCATTTGACCCAAATACAGGTCTAAAAAGGTCAAAAATTGCTAATAAAGGTCTAACTCTTGCCAAGAGAGTTGTTAAATAAATATAAATAAAAACTTAATATTTATTTAAAAAAATATCATAGGTTAATAATTTAACTAAACTATTACATTTCTGTGGTATCTTGTCATGTTTGGTATCAAACGAATGCCGTCGATCTACAGACCGTAAATTAATTATAATATTTGTTGTTAAATAAATATAAAAAAAAACTTAATATTTCATATAATCTGGAGGAATTTATATAGCATTATGACACATTTTGGGGTTTCGGGGGGGGGGGGGGGGGGCCGCGGCTGCAGGTTCCCACGCTGCCCCCTCCCTTCACTGTCCACTGCACAGGGGCGTTTATCTCCCCTCTCTTTTCTGCTGTTCATGTTTATTTACTACTTTTTTTTTTTTGCAGTTAAAAACAAAAAATGGGAGTCTACTTTACGGCTAATGGAGGGGGGCTGGGGGAGCGGGTTTAACGAGCATTGTAAACGCTCCGAGCTGATTCCGGAAACTGAAACTCTTTTAAGACATTGAAATACTTGATCTGACCTAGGAAGCCATGCGTTTTGATAATGTTAACCATCGTTCTTAAACGCTTTTATAAAAATTACCGTACGTTGCAACACGGTAATTGGGGCAGTTGGTTCCCCACGCATTGGAGAACATCAACCCAGGCATGAAAGCATATGGAGGTATTTGTAGTATAACCTTAAATACCAGTGCACGTGCAAGATTTTTCTTACAGCACCTGAAATGACACGGTTGGCCAGTGAAGCACGGCTGATGCAAATACATAAAAAAATCTAAAGCATCACAAGTTGAACTAACAAATTTACAAATAATCAATGAAGGTAAACTGAAGCCTCATAACTATTTCAAGGAGTTATTAAATCTGTTTGAAGACGACACACGGCAGCTGCTCAACCTTGTTACGAAGACATTAATGACTGAGGTCATCCTAGTCGATGTACATGAGCAGAAATGAAGTAGGACAAAAAATGTTGGTACAGTTTATGAAGAAAGAATACATCAGACTTTCTCTTGCCGCAGTCTTCAAAGACTAACGCTACATTGATAACAAAAAAACAACAACATGAATTTGTTAGTATTTCTCATATTTTCGATGAATGGCAAGCATAAAGGAAGTGGAAAATAGGGCAGATGTCTGTACATTAGATTTTTTTATGGAAGGACTGCAATTCAACCATACCATCCATTATTGCAACGTTGTAAGGTTCTTTATCTAAGTCTTTACTGACAAATGCACTGATTTCTTTTGGCGTTTCTTCAAGAATTCTTAAGAGTGCGCACTCATCTATGGCAAAGAGTGATCTACGGTCCAAAGAAAATTTGTAAAAGCAGATTGATAGCTTTAGATCTGTTAATGGATGGGATCGTGCGACAAACAGCATTCAAATCGGTACTGTGTTACTTTCTTTCAATTCCACTATCGAAGCTTTTAATTTCACTTTTTTTTTCTTTGCCTTGATTTCCACATTTGAAGTTTAATGTTCGACATTTTGTCCAATATATTCACTGAAGTCTGATGTACTCTTTCTTCGATGAACTGTACGTATAGTTGTTGTCCTACCTCATCTTCAAAGTACATCGACTTTGATGTCCTCAGTCAGTATGGTCTTTGTAACAATGTTGAGCAACAGTCCCGTGTCGTCTTCAAACGGGTTTAACAACTCCTTGAAATAGTTATGAAGCTTCAGTGTACAGTCATTAATTGTTTATAAAGTTGCCAGGCTCAATTCGTGATTCTTTAGATTACTTGATGTATTTACATCAGCCATGTCCTGTGCTTCACCAGCCAACCTTCTCATCTCAGGTGCAATAAGAAAAAATCTGGCACGTACACTGGGAGTTAAGGTTATACCACGAATATACCTCCAGATACTTTCATGCTTCGGTTGATGTGCTCCAATGCGTGGTCGCCACCAATACTACAAAACGGCACCATGGTCTTGTTCACTACACAATTGCCTTTTTCTAATTTAGCAAGTATCTCTGGAGGATTTTCCCCAAATCATTTGTCTCAGCTAAATAAATTGCAAGGGTTCTTGAGTAGTCTCGCTTGTGATAGGCAAAGAAACACTTTGCCATTTCGTTAAGTGAAGTAAGGTGCAAATCCCAATTCTCAGTTCTCACACTTCTAGTAAAACCGCAAAGTCGAACCACCATCTGCATGTATTGCAAAAGTGCAACTGAGATTGGATTAGTGGCACCGACAGCTTCAAATTCTTGAAAAGCTTTATTCACATTTTCTGTTATTAAAATATCAGCTATACTTCTTCGTGAGTAAGGTGAATGTTTTTCACATCTTGTTCCGCACATGTCTTATTTAAACGAATAGTTTTATCTTCAATGCACACTATGATAGATGTATACTGTTTTGAAAATGCGTAAAAAAAACAACAAGGGGATGACTTTAATACGTTTAGAAGAGCTTGCACACCACTTCTGACATGTTTTCCTTGTAATATTTTTTTTACTGTCTGGTGACAATATAATTCTGCTTCTACCAATCGGTTGTCAATACCACCGTTTTAAGATCCAATTACTTGAAGAACTGCTAATACGATGTGCAACTCTCCTGGTCGTAATATAACTTCTTGCAACTCTTTTCTATGCATCTGCAGTTGCTTTGCTGGTGTATCTACACACACGCTAGTGTGTCGCGCAAAGTTAGGCAACAAACATCACAACAAACATCACATCAATTCAATAGTCGAGGTTGTAAACCATTGTAGCGCGACGCCATTGCGTCAGTGTCTTATATCTTGAAGCATGGTTGGGCACGTTTCAGTACTTAGTGAAAAATAATAATGCGGTACAAAAGCTTAAATTGTGTTGAAATCGAGAGCAATGACCCACCTGACAAAAATTAACTCGCGTAGGAATGCCAGCTAGGCTGCTTTCAATGCAAAATCTGACCCTCAATAACGTTGAAAATGTGTTACTAGTTAGTAGCTATAGCTACTAGCATGTTAAATTCCATAGGGTGATTATTCATCGATACCGAGATAACGGGAAGGCTTCCAGCTATGAAATTGGATGATTGGGTGCAGTACAATGCGAACTGCGTACCTTTTATGGTTTGAAGCCTGGGGGAATAACGGCGATGGCGTGGGAGGGCGCGTAAGTACGAAAATATTGTTATAACCATTGTTAGTGTTGTCGGCATCGTCTCTTATTGGACGGCCAAAATTTTGACAATGACAACGTGTATCTGACTTGCGTGTATCACTAGTGTATCACGATAAATATAAACAACGTTGCCAAAGAAATCTAGACACACGTTGTGTCGCCGCCAAGTAGACGTTTTATTGTTGTTGGAGCTTAATTGTCAGAGCGTAATTGTTAGTGTTATTGTTGTCAGATGGCGGCTCACTAGCAGGTTGATACTTGGGTGGGTGACCGCCTGGGAATCTGGCTGTTGCAGACATAGGGCCTTAGGGCTTCGGGCAGATGACCAGGAGTGGTTAACGCTCGTTGAACCCTTTAAACCCTTTAAACCCTCACTAGCAGGTTAGGCTTGAGCGCATGGTGTACAGGACCGCGTAAGCTCAATAAACTAAACTAAACCAAACTCACTAGCAGACCGTGTCTTTTAACTGAAACCAACTTATACGTGAATTCAGCATACTGATGTAAATTCCCCATGCGGTAGAAATCTTTGCAAATCGTTTGAATCAGGTGTCTTCGGTCCAGTAACAAAGAAAACGTCAATACGAAAATGTGGGAACGTGTCATTCATGGAGAAAAAGTGTCCTCAATAACGTTGATTTGTGTTACTGGTAACTAGTAACTAGTGACTAGTAACTAGTAACTAGTCCGCAGGCTCCCATGTTAATTTCCATAGGGTATAACGACACGTCTATAGCTCATTAGGGAAAGTTGCCAGATCTAAATTTCGGCAGACAGGTAAAGCGTCATATGGGGAAGTGCCTTTTTCTAAAATGGGGGTTGCAGCTAGAAGCACGTGGCCCTGAAGTGGCTCGTAAGTGGAAAATTATTGTTGTAACCATTGTTTATATTATCATTCAACAGTAGATTATAACATGCTTAAGTGTTGCACGCTTATCGTTTGTCAGAATGCACTGTTTTTGCAAATAGGTGGTTCACTAAGAGACAGAATATATTTATCTTTTATTGCAAAGGTTTTTTTTACGGTACACGAATCCAAACTGAATTATCTGCCCCCACCACGATAAAAGGGACAATTTTGCTGGAAAGAAGATTAGGAAACAAAATGCACATCGTCAGCATAGGAGGGAACGTGTTCTTTATGGAGAAAAAATGTCCTCAATAACGTGACGCGGACATTTTATTTTATGTAGACGTACTGTTCTTGCAGTCTAGTGTAAGTGACGAGTAATTTTAAACAGCTGATGAGTTGATTAGTTTTAGTAATCTTTCCTCGGGAGAGCCAAATGAGGGGGATGCGCTGATTGAGTGAGCGAAGCGAACGAAAATCAGCGTTTGTTAGCCAGTGCGCTCAAAAATCGGATTAAATAGACTTAAGCATGCGAAACATGGGCATACAATGCGCCAAACCATGTCCATTTGGTGGTGTAACGGCTAATTGGGCAATAGCAAACGTAAGAATTATGAATTAGAAAATTTATAGACACTCCAAACAAAAAAGGTAGAGGTCACTATTAGACAGTGGAATTCTTTGTATTCACAGGCCTATGAAAGTTGTGATATCCACCCAAAACCAAAACTGGTATAAGAGCAGCTGCCAAGTTTCCAAGAAAGGTCGGCCTTTCAAAGTAGTGATATCATTCAACCAGGGAAAGGCCGGCAAGGTTAATCCTATTAGCCAAGTTAATCGCACAGAATAATACTTTGGACGTTAAATGAAAACTTGAAGATTGATACCGCTCCATAGCAATTGATTAGGTCCTTGCAATTACCATACTGTTACGCTTGTTATTAATTTATTTGGAATGACAATAGCAAATATGAAAATTATGAATGAGAACATTCATACAATAAAATACCTCGACACAAAAAAGGTAGGGGTGACAATTACACCGTGGGATTTTCTGGTCATTCACAGGCCTATGAAAGTCGTGATATCCACCCAAAACAAAAACTGGTAAGAGAAGCCGCCAAGTTTACAAAAAAGGTCGGCCTTTCAAAGTAGTGATATCATTCAACCAGGGAAAGACCGCCAAGGTTAATCCTATTAGCCAAGTTAATCGCACCGAATAATATTTTGGACGTTAAATGAAAACTTGAAGATTGCTACCGCTATAGTAGCAATCTTCAAGTTTTCATTTAACCTTCGAACTATTAGTAGGTGCGATTAACTTGGCTAATAGGATTAACCTTGGCGGCCTTTCCCTGGTTGAATGATATCACTACTTTGAAAGGCCGACCCTTTTTGTAAACTTGGCGGCTTCTCTTACCAGTTTTGGTTTTGGGTGGATTGTATTCACGTCCAATTCACGAAAAACAAAGTAAAATAAACAAAGCCAAGAACTGGTAAAGAGGCCACCAAGTTGAGAGTGGTTCGGCCCTTCAAAGGCGTGACATCAACACACCGAAACTATAAAAAAAAATTACAACAAAATTAAACCAAACCAAAAACGTATAAAGAGGTGAGTAAGTTGAGAATGGTTCGACCTATAGGCAAAAGGCAGTAGCAAAGTGTTGAAAACCAATTTCTTGTTGATGTGCCATTTTATTACAAATCTGCATGGTAGTGGAGTTAAGTAAATACACAATTTTAAAAAAAGGAGTGATATCATATAAAAAACCATAACTGGTAAAAGGGGCCGCCAAGTTCCGAATTGTTCGGTCCTTCAAAGGAGTAATATCAACACACCAAAACATTCGCCAACTTAATCGCATCGCTTATTTCGAAGGTTAAATGAAAACTTGAACATTGCTTCCGAAAGTAGCAATGTTCTATTTTTCATTTAACCTTAAAACTATTAAGCGGTGCGATTAAGTTGGCGAATGTTTTGGTGTGTTGATATCAGTCCTTTGAAGGGCCGAACCATTCGGAACTTGGCGGCCCCTTTTACCAGTTTTGGTTTCTGATATGATGTACGCTAACATCGAGCGAGGTTACTGTTTTGGCATTGCCAATAACATGACACGTGATTCCTTATATATTTTTTTCAAAGCCGTTGGCGAAGTGGGTTAAATGAGATCAAACGTTACTCGTTATAATTTAAAACCCGCAGTTCAACAGCTTTCATTTGATACTATACAGGGTGTTCGGAAATTGGTGTCAAATATTTTGAGGGTCCGCTGTGTGATCAAAGATAAGAAGAAAAAGTCCTATAAACATGGGTCCGGAAATGCACCAGTCTTTAGTTACAGCCCCCCCCCCCCAGGTTTGGGGTAAACAGTTCTTAAATACCTCGTAATGATTCACCGTTTCCATTCCAAACTCAGGATATGTGCCATATCATACCTGGTATTTCAGTACTTCATAATACAGTATTGGGTCGCACAACTTA
>JAHWFP010057408.1:0-55682 GCA_023313725.1 Lithobius niger
ATGCCTCACCCCAATAACCGCTTCTCTCGCCAGCACCAGATAATCTCATGCATGCCTCCTGCTTCAGTTGCAAGATCGTGTGTAAAGGCTAGGTATGCCTCACCCCAATAACCGCTTCTCTCGCCAGCACCAGATAATCTCATGCATGCCTCCTGCTTCAGTTGCATGATCGTGTGTAAAGGCCTAGGTATGCCTCACCCCAATAACCGCTTCTCTCGCCAGCACCAGATAATCTCGTGCATGCCTCCTGCTTCAGTTGCAAGATCGTGTGTAAAGACCTGTACAGTGTGTACAGTGCTCGTCAATGTGTTCGCACTCGTTACCAATATTCAGGAGTGCGAACTTGATGTTGCTGATGAAAACACTTCGTCTGATTTAAACGACTAGCCTGAATCATCAGATGAAGATAACATTTCGAAAATAGCTTATTCATGTCAAACATTTATTGCATACAGCTTTACTAATGGTAACCCACTGGCTGTTTCCTAAAAATACCGATGATGAAGTATGCACCACAACAAGATAGTGATGATTAAGCCTGTATCGTAGCAGGAGGCCCAACAATGATGATTGCCAATTAATTAGTGCTTGGAAGTTTATTATTATTCAGAAATCCTACCTTACTATGCAGAAAAGATTCGTCGCAATGTTTTAAACCTTACAAGCAATATTGTTTTATTTTTAGGAACTAGTGTTGTTTGCTTTACTTGTTAAATAGAAAATATATTCATAGTGCCGATAGTTCAAACATATACGTTACAAATTTGCAAAAGAACTGTTCGACTTCATGGTACAAGAAACATTAATAGGAATAAATTTGTTGGAAATTTAATTGCCTACAAGTTTTGTCCTATGGAATTCTTTCCTAAAAATGATCGGTCTGCAGATATGACCGAAAATTAATTTTCTGGCGGACATTTTCCAAGATGGTTCCGGAAGTGGTGGTGAGATTGTTAGCGACTTTTGGCATGTTATTCGGGTTGACTTCCTGGACGCATGTGCCAATTTTCAGCTTTATGTTATATTATCTACCTTTTATCAGATTTTCACCAAATGTGCCTGGCCCATGGGGAATACGTTTGTGTTGTTGAAAGGCTTTGTAAAGATTCCGAGTTTGCCGGCATTAGGCCTCCTTTTGGTTGTTGAACTGGTACGAACATGAGAAAATTATTCCTCTCACATGGTAGAAAATGTTAAGAATTGCAGCACCCTACCTCCCAAGTATTTGTAATACCTAGGAAAATTTTGTCATTAGGAATTTTTAAAGTTTCTTTTCTTTAAATAGAGGGAAAGATGGTAGCTAGAATTCATTGGGTGCGTGACAGGCTTTATAGACTTGCTGTAACAATTAGATTTGATTTCATCCTAAATGAACTTGGTAATTTTACCTACGTGAAATTACATACTCGTTTTTCGTTAATAGCAACAGGGTTCCTACGAGTTATTTTGTTAAATTATATTTTGCATGAGATAAATAATGTTCTGTAAGCCCGAAGCTACAAAAAGATGTGCAAATAAAAACTATTTTTCTATTTTTTGAGCTTCATAGCTATGATTCGATTTCCTATACGTGCTGCTTTTACTTAAACAGTGAAAAATATTTCTAACTGTAGTTTTTAAATATAAAAACAAACGTGACTTTTTGTTCATCGTTGCTTCAAAATACTATTTTGTTTATAATCCTATCAACGATAGGATTGGTGATTCAAGTAAAGGAAATGGAAAGTCTATTACTAGCATTTGCATACATTGACTCATACCGTTAATTAGTACATTTGCATATTTTAACATTATTAGTCGATGTTGTGAGTCACATTTTAACATTACGAGTCATACCGTTAATGACTACATTTGTACATTTTAACTTTTCACGGTTTGAATCGTCATAGTTAAAACCCTAATTCAAAATTGTGTCCTGATCTACCTATTGATTTTTTCCTGTTTTTCATCTTCAACTATCTCTATTTCGAAGTTGAAGGTTTATGTCGCGTTACAATTAATCATTTTAAGAACTTTAGTTTAATGTGTCACCAACCATCTTAACACTATTAAAATAGGAATTTTTGGAATATTCAGTCACACCTGTTCAGCTTTTGAAGAAGCGTCGTTATCATCCTCACACTGTAATGAAATGCAAACAAAATAATGGAATTCACTTTTAAAAACGGCTTCATCCTTTAAAATTATTTATCTCTGATAATTCGCATTTGGTTGTATTTCTGTTTGCATCTTTCCATGGTTGATGAATTAACAGCAGCCTCTCACAAATGCGTACAACACCATTAACACGTGGTACTTAACTAATCTTTTTCGTTGCCTCATGAAATGGCTCACAATTAGTGCAAAGACTAAGTTGAAATGTGCAGATGCAAAAGAGTGGGCTAGCACAGCCTAGTGGTTAGTAATGTTAACTCCAAATCACCTTAATACGGGATTGATTCAATAAAAAAGTACGTACCGGTACTGGAATCGAAAAAAGCAAATAATTAATTAGTTAGTAGGGATAACCATTCAACCAAAACAAACAGCCCAGTGGTTACCATTATCATATCCAAACCAAGTGAATACGGGATCGATTCTCTTATAAAAGTACACAATGGACTTGAAAAAAGCATAGAATTCAATTACTTATTTAATGGGCTAAGTTACTTCCATTCAACCAAAACAAACAGCCTAGTGGTTACCACTGTCATCTTCAAACCAACTGAATACATTATCAATTCCACACAGATGTTCATGTTAGTCTTAAAAATAGCATAGAATTCAGTGAGCTATATTGAAGGGATAAGTTCAACCAAAACAAACAGCCCAGTGGTTATCATCGTCATTTCCAAACTAATTGAATAAGGGATCGATTCAAATACAAAAGTACACAGTGAACTTGAAAAATAAAAACATAGGATTCAATAAGTTACCTCAATCGAAAATTTTCGTTTTCTTTCCGCAAAACCAGGACCATAGTCGACTAATACTGAAAAGACCCCGGCAAATCGAAAGCGAAACCGAATTACACTGATAATTCCCCTGCAAATCGAAAGTGAAACCCTAAAACGAAATCACTTCGGAGAATCGTTTTGCGGAAAGAAAATACTAAAATTCTTTAACCGAATTCCACTCGTGCTTCTATGAAATTTATAATTTGTTCGTTTTAGCACGAAACTGCTTTCCAGATTTAATTTCCCGAGACCGAAGGTCGAGGGAAATTAGTCGGAAAGCATTTTCGTGCTAAAACGCACAAATTATCGATTTCATAGAAGCATTCGTGGTATTATAGCCGATAAGTTACTAAGATTCAACCAAAACAAGTCCAATTTTCTTTTATAGTGTCTAATTCCAGTTTTGCCTCTTCTAGAATCCTTCTACATGGACCTAAAGTGCAACCATATTCACAATTCAAGTGAAATCTTCCGTTCATTTCCGACTTTATTTTACATTGACACATTGTGTTCATTTACTACCGACTGCAACTGACAAGAATTTGCTGCTTGTTTCTTCAGCTCCTAAGTGTTTTGTGAACTTTTTCAGTTTGAAAAATTAAAAGAAATCAGTTATGCTTTTATTCATTCGAAGCAGAATGAACGAATTTTTCCAGGCTATCCCAAATTCTTAAGTTTTTTTCCACGGAATTCTGCCATCATGGACCTATTAGACAAACTAATTCGTGATTCAAGAGGACTGTGCAGTTCTGCACTCACTTTTTTATATGCATACACCATGTGCTGGTTGACCCACTACATGTCTGGCGAGAAACCATTTGAAAAGATTGACGTATTACATGTAAGCCTTATTGCTTGGGGAACTACTGCAATATTTGGGATATTAAAGGTTGCAACAGTGGACCACTTAGAAATTAGTATGGAAAACTGTGCAATACAAACTATTCGCCCTACCAAACTACAAAACTTTGTGAGCGTAGCAGCGACATCAGTTTTATCAGGTGCCGGAGCGTGTGCTGGATTAGGAATATATTCAGGAATTATGATGGGTAAGTAAAAGTTGTCGTCTATTTGTTTAATATGCAGTGTTCCTTGATGTGTTTGGTTAATAAGGTTTTGGCTGGTTGTACTAGACCTACATTTTATAGCAGAGGACAGATTTAAATGCTTGTATGTACTGGAGGGGGTCCATTTTTCGGCTGGTAATATTATTAATATTGTTCGACCAACGCAGTTATTAAGCAGCTAATATGTATTACCAACAATAAAATCCTAAGCATCAGAATATATTGGTAAAAAAAAGGTTGTCTGAAGCTACAGGGCTTGCGGGGACATCAGTGATACCAGGTGACAGAGCGTGTGCAGGATTAGGAATATATTCAGGAATTATCATGGCTAGGTAAACGTAATTGTCTATTTGTTTAATATACAGTGTTCCTTGATGTGTTGGGTGAATAAGGCTTTGGTTGGTTTTACTAGGCCTCCATTTTTACGCAGCTGATGACAGATTTAAGTGCTTGTATGTACTGGAGGGGGTCCATTTCTCGGCTAGCAATATTATTAATAGTATTTGACCACCGCAGTTATTAGGCAATTGATGGGTGTTATCGACAACACCATCCTAAGCATCAGAATCGTGGTAAGAAAGGTAGCTGAATGTGTAGGGGTTCTGGGGCAAATTCGCACATTTTCAAATCCTTTTTTAAATGATACTTAGGCGTTACAGGCCAATGACGAGCAACAGAAAAAACTAATACAGTCTTCTCTGCAAGAAATTCCATGAATATAAATTTATCTTGTTCCCAGTTTAGGCGATAAAACCAAGAATTCCGTTCCGTATTATTGTTACTCGTCATTTGTGTATTAGTTCAAAGAAAGGAGCAAAGGTTTTTCCAATTTCATCTTTAAAAACTACTAATCCAATGCTTAGCAGTATAACATCAAGTTAAAGCAGTAGTGTGTGCTTGGCAATAATAATTCATGGATAATACAATAAACAGTATTTAACTTTTGATACCGAACCTAATTTCTAATTTTAGGAAATGGATGATGGGTAAAAACAATGAGTAAAAACAATTTTCTATGATACTATAAAAGTACCGTCATATCTGTGAAAATGACTTTCCAATTACTTATGGAAAAATGGAAGTCCCTATGTTGAGAAATCAACCTTAAAATAACTTCACACCGACAATAGTAGTTTAAAGAAATGTTGTCTCTTTAATTCTGTGCTTTTTGTCGAATATTTCATGTGTTGTGCCAAACAAATAATTTCGTGTTTATATTTTTTCTGCTAAATTACTGGTTATGATGGTGTATAGCTTAATTACTGAAGACACACAAGTTAATTATCTCGCCCTAACATATTTATTTGCTGGTGAGAAGGCTCGGGTTTAGCATAAAGCTTTTCCAGGTTTTTGCCTTCCGACTTTAGCAAACCTTGACAGTCAAACAACAACGCAACAGAGACGACATATTCGCTCCTCAAGAATGTCACTACAATACAACGATGTAACAATGTGAGTTCGCTCATTCCCCTGACGTGACCAAACATTATTAATTTAATGCTGAACTACAAACACAACACCAAAACACAGCATTGTTTGCAATAAAATACACATCAATATTAACATCTATGATAAATATTTTCAATTGCATTTTAAAAGATAAAATACCTTAAATGGAAACTTTTTTTACGGTTTGGCTCCTAAACCCTTGACTGTGTAAAACTCTCTACGAGTATGTAACCTGGGGCGGTCCTCTTGTAAAATTACCACCCTAAATCCTGAAATATCTATGCTAGACGGAAACAATAGCAATCGAGACAGAAGTGATTGCTTATAATTTCATTCAATCTAACACCAGCTTAATTCTTAGTGAATAGGGCGCAAGCATATCATCCAATGGACGAAACAAAAGTTGGACATTGTATTAATGTCTCCAAAACTTTACAAGGCACCACTGTGAGTGCAATTCGACTGTACTTCTTAGGATCGGTTGCATCACCACCTTTAAAAACAGGTGTAACATTTGCAGTGCACCAATATGATGGTTCTTTTGCTGTACTCGTAGATAATGAAAAGATGCTTGCAAGTGAGACAGTTATTTGTGGTCCAATTTATTAATAAAAGTACGCAGAGAACCCGTCAGGTCCAGCTGAATAACTTGGTCTGTTAGCAGCAAGAGCTGTAAGAGCATTTGTAGGTTTCATAGAACCTGGTCAAAACTGGCACCTGCTTTGACCTAGTTCAAAAAAGGCTCTGGGGTTTGTTCATACCCATAAAACTTGAAAATCACTTCATTGCTTCTATCGTCAGGTAAAAGCCATGAGACTCAAAAGCCAGAACAACAACAACAACACAACAAAATGGCATGCTGTTGCAGTCAAATGGTTCGATAGAATTGTTTGTCATCAGCATCACGGAGTCAATGCGTGTGGAAACACAGGGGAGTGTGATGGCCGTGCGGCATCTTAAGGAGGTTTTGCAGCTAGTTCAATTTGTACTGCTAAGAATGACTTGTTTGCCAAATTTCTTGATTTTAGCTCGATGTGCTTGATTTTGTTGCATCACAGCTGGTGAGGTCAAAGAGTTCCAACGACAACAACAAGCATAGCCATGCTGTGGCGGCCATTGCTGGCTCGATTTGTATTGCTATTAATGACTTGTGCACCAAATTTCATTCTTTTATCTCAATCTGCAAGAATTTGTTTCTCAAGCTTCAGGGAGGGGCAGAAAAGAGTGAAGGCGCTGGTGGACCATAGGGGTATTTCATGCAGGTTCCACGGCTGGTTCGATGTGTACTACTTCGAATGACAGGTGTGAAACAATCCAAGCTTTTATAACGATCAGCAAAAATGTGTTGGTTATCAGCCTCACGGAGGCAAGGCGAGTGGGGACACAGAATATTTCTGGGGCCTTCGGGTGTGTCAAGGGGGTTCCATAGCTAGTTCAATTTGCACTGCTAAGAATAAAATGTGTACCAAATTTCATGCCTTCAGTTCGATGTGCATGAATTTGTTGTGTAACAGCTGCACTACTGTGGTAAACAGTCCCGACGACAACAACAAGAAATGGCAAAGCTGTGGAGGCCAACGGTTCGATTGTTGTCGTTAAATGTTTTTATGCAATCAAATAGTTATGACACGAACCCAAATACGAATTTCGTTGGTCTATGTTAAGTCTGCGGAAAACTCGAATGTTTTTTTTTTAAGTTTGACGTTAAACATGATTCATACTAAGGCTTGCATAACGTCTGCTCCTAGATAAGTTAATGTTACATTCGTTAAACTTAAATATTGTACATAAGCGCCATAGCTAACCTCTTATCTCTCAGAATTTTTTTGGCTTTGATTAATTCATAACATTAGCAAGAATCGTGGAAAGAGCTATCTACAATAACGACATAACACTTCTTTGAATTTACGTCCTACTTACAAGCCATCATTCAGCAACAAAAAAAAGCCATATTAGATCACAATACTCGAATAGCAATACAGATCTTATTGCATAACTAGCAGTTGTGCCCGGATTCACCCAGGGTTTTATTTCGCCCATGGTTGTTTTCCTGTTTTCTGTAGGTGTAGCCTAAACGTTGAATGCGACGGGCAATTTTGCTTCTGAAATACGCTCTTTTCTTCCTTTTTTCTCCCATCTTCTACCTGCCCTCTTCCCTACTAGTTTCCTCCCAAGAAAAAAAATTAACTTGTAGATTTAGTTAATGCGTAATCATGTGCTTAATGGTAACAGGCGCGTGGCACCCCCTCCCCCCGCGTGCTCGTGTCATTTATTTGCAGATAATGTAATTTTCCTCCTGCTTCGCACTCGTGAAATTAATGTCTGCCTAAACAGTACCGTGAGTTTATAGAGCCAAAACACTCAGGCTGAAAACAAATTTGCTAGTTTAACATTTATTTTCACACGTAAAAAATAAAAAAAATAAACCAATGAAGACATCTAGAACTTGAAACCTAAATAAATCCCAGACAAATCAAAACGTTTTATTGTTGTTCTACAATGGGAGCAAATGAATTTCTAAAAAAAAACTGGAAAGAATTATGCAGAATGGAGCTTACACACTGTAAATCTAGCCCAAATGGGTTGCCACGAAGTAGTAGACGTGGCACAAACCGAGGACGGGTATTGGATGCGTATATGAATTTCTAATGCCCCCTTTTTATAAACAAAATTGAAAGGAGAACGGAAATACATTTTACAAACCCCCAAAAAGCTAAAAATTCAAACAAATTAACTGAACAAGTCCCATGAACTCACAGTGGTGATGGAACACAAAGGAACTGTAATTTGAACTCCAAATTCCAGGGAAAAAGGAATGCAAG
The DNA here is from genome assembly GCA_023313725.1 of Lithobius niger. Classification (NCBI taxonomy): domain Eukaryota; kingdom Metazoa; phylum Arthropoda; class Chilopoda; order Lithobiomorpha; family Lithobiidae; genus Lithobius; species Lithobius niger. Next base: position 8,275 of record JAHWFP010057408.1, read on the forward strand.
TCACACAGAAGGAGCCTGCGTGTTTAATAGATTCGAATCGGGCAAACATATTAATCACATAGCAACTCGCACGAAACAGAATTAATATATGAACCAGAAGGCAAATACCCTAAAACACAAAAAAATGAATACATAAGAATTTAGACGTACCCACCTCCAAGCACATACTTAAATACACAAATAAAAAATACAAACACTAACGCACATGCAAAAAACACACATACTGGAGCACCACACGCAAAAAAACAGACAAACACTCGCACTCACAATCATGACACATTTCAAACACAAACTGCATTCACTTTCTGATGTTGCTAACGAGTAAAATCATTCCTTGTTCCTTGGAGTTTAATTTATAGTTCGTTTCGTTTTAGTAAACTCGTATCCGTTTTTATTTCTTTACATTCACAACTGTGAATTCCATGAGGTTAAAAGCTCTAATGTTTTTGTTAAGTATACTGATTGTTAAACACGTGTTTAGCAATTGTTTCAGTAATCAAAACGGGTGCATTATTCGATTTGCTATTGCCACCAGTTAGACATTTCAATAACAATAATTGTTAGCGACGATCGTTGTTAATAACGAGGACTGAGAGGTTGGCATCGGTAGACAACACCTGTGATAACAGCAAGTAAAGTATGAGGGTATCAGGGCTCTTCCTACTATGACGGCCACTTACGGTCCGGCACTTCCTTGTTGATTGTCGCCATCTTGATGGTGTTCGTCGTCGTTTCCGTCTTCCGCATGACATTGCGCATCAATTGGGCGATAAGTATGTCCTCCTGTCCGGTATTTTTCAATTTTTGCAGGAGGTACAGATGTATGACGAGATTTAGATTGGGGGTTTGAATAATATCTCTGTAATGTGTGGTGCAGTAGCAACCCGGACTATTACACTGTGACTGAGGTTGCCGCTAATGACCAAGCTGTCGACGCGCCATTAAGCCTCAATCCCTCCCCTCTTCCTACTACTAGCTTAGGTAGATATCACATATCTGTATAATGTCTAATCTGTAGTACACCTTTTAAGTTATGTTTCCCGTCAATTATTTTTTCACAAATGTGTGACATCTGTGACGGAAGGTAGTATTTGTGCAATAATAGTAATTTATCCTAATTTCATTTTTCAGTTATGTTTTTGTTCTACTTATTTATCATATATGTGCGAGTATTGCAACAGCCGCTAATATCCGGTGGTCTGTGGGGTGCTGTTGCCGCAGCTGTTGCAGTAGGCATCAAGATTGGAGGCCCCAATACTGCTACCAACATCGTAGTAGGCTGGTTTGGAGGAATGGTAGTTGGATTTATTGTAGCACTACTTGTACTACTTAGTTCTATAGGTCAAAAATAAGTAGCCAGAAAATATTGGGCTGTTTACTTGTTATTTCAATTAAATTATGTGTCGACTGACTATGTTCATGTAAATCGTGCTTGCCTGTCTGGATTGTTAACTGTATTGAATAAACATGAGTTATCATCAAGATCTGTTTTGGTTTAAATATTTGAACGCAAATTCATAAGGGCGTCCAACCTTTAATTTATTCATTAATGAAGCAATAGAAGTGGGAAGCTATCAGTTGTGCCAAGAATGTATAGGGTTGGGGAGGAGAATTTGTAACTCTAAAAAGTCACTATTGAAACGTCCTAGATCCATTCCAATTAGTCTCATCAGAGTTTTCAGAGGGCGCCACGTGTTCCATCTGGTTATTTTTGCTCATTTTTCAGCCCAAATCTAAAGTAAACTAACTTACAACACTAAGCTAAACTGAATAATAATTAAATACAACACATTCCTACATTGCTTTCCTACACGAGTTAATTTTTGTCAGGTAGGTCATGGCTCTCGACTTCAAAACAATTTAAGCTTTTGTACCGTATTTTTATTTTTCCCCAAGTACCTGAAATGGCCCCAACTATGCTACAAGATATAAGACACTGACGCTATGGCGTTGCGCTTCAATGGTTTACAACCTCGACAATTGAATTGATGTGATGTTTGTTGTGTTGTTTGTTGCCTAAGTTGGCGCGACACACTAGCGTGCGTCTAGATTTTCTGTAACAGGCATAAATTCAAGTACATACGTCGTTCCACCTTGTTTCAAAGCACATTCCTCTAAAATTTTATCCGAATTCGTTCATGCGTTTGGCCCTAACTGTCAAACAGACAGCCACACACAAGTTAAAAAATCAAAGACAAAGGTGAAAGCAAAGACAATTTAGGACTGTGCCCAATTTTTCTGCGTGTAACTAAGTAGAACTTATCAAATAAAAAAAAAACAATTACTAGTAATTCTGAGAGGTATACCTGTTTTGCCAAACCCTCATGAGGAAAACTTGCCTACTTGACCATGACTGCTGCAAACTCTTTTATTTTTTGGATAGCATTTTTAGGCCGTTGCTTTAATATTGTCCTCGATTGAAAGCGTTTGAACTTTGAAAAACAATGTTGTTATTTTTGCCGCCCGCGTGAGGTGGGTGTAAACATTCACATAGCGTGTCGAGTGTGATGCCAAGGGTAGATAAGTAGGTAGCGACACTTTTCCGGAACGATCCTATAATATAATACCTGCTTCCGCCAACGGCACCAGAAGCCAACACTTGTCAGGTCCTCGTAGGATGCGAAACTTTAAATAGAAAATGGCGGCATCGTTACCGTGGTAACCATGGCAATAACGACATTACCTTCGGAAATTGTCGAATTGCTCGTCCGTGAGCAACATTTGAAGTTGAAGAACTTATTCTGTGTTCATTTCAAACCGTATTCAGTTTGTTAACAAGGAACGTGAACCACGGAAAAAGCTTCAGCCTAAACGGCCACTCACCATGCTTTTCAAAACACAAAATCATGCGTTATACTTAGTGCCACTTGTAACTGCAATCTGTTTTAAAACTAAATGTGGGATTCAAAAAAGTAAAACTAGAATAAACAGACAGATCTGATCTACCTTAAAATTATTTTAATGTCCTAATGTGACATATAATATTTTTCAGCGATCAATTTTGCGTTCTTATCGCGATCAATTTGTTGACTCTAAATAATTTTGAGCCCCATGATGCTTTGCGCTTCCTGTTACTCGATGACAGTGCCGTCTGGCGGAAATTGTTGAAGGCAGGCACTAGTTTCATCCAAATGTTTACCGTTGTCAGAGAAGGAGTGGAACTACCTACATATTTTATGATGGTGTTGACAGTTGTTTCGGAATTTTCTGGTATTTCCAAAGCTTGGACCCTGAAGATCGATCTGTTATGCAATTAGTGAGAAAAAAATACAACTATTTCAATCGTATGTTTTTTTCCTTTGTCACAAGTCGCATGGATTACGTTTTGGAATAAATCATACTTTCCATGGTAACAGTGAATTGTTCGACTTCATAGACCTAGACAGAAAACAAAGGAGAGGTGAAAACAAAAGTTCATAGTTTCTATTACTAGACGTTCAAACATACCACCCATTGATGTCGTGCATGCATTTCCTTGAACACAAATATAAAGATTGAAGGCTGCTGGTTCAAGGTACGATGAATCCCACACGTATCTGAGAATTCTGAGAGCTGATTGAGCAAGCTAAGTAAGCTCAAAAGCAGTGTTAGTCAACATATCAACACTTCCATGTGAGAGCGTATACCAACAAATTTATCCAGTAACAAAAATAGACAGAACACCTACTCAATCCTCTAGTTTATGCAGAAAGGAGTGCGTGGCTTGAACGTACAAAGTGAGCTTTTTTCCATGTAGAACTCTTCTAACGTAGAACATATCCTATTACTGTACGAAATGCATATTCCAAAGAATGGTATTAACAAACTTCAGCAACAACTAGGTCTAAAGTAGCTTGCATCTTAATGTGCAGTACGGAACATGTTTTTGTGATGTTCTGAGCATCGCCTAAACTACATGGTGCCTGGGGCGATGCCAGTGGAGTGAGTAAAAACGAAAGATTTTGCTAGACATTGTTATTCACACCCTTTTTCAACGGGAAGACTTAACGCCTTGACCCCCAACATGATTTTTTTATAGTCGGGCGCAAACCCCATCTGACGATATCGTTTTTCTATCACTTTTTTTTACGTAACTCTATTTTACTGCAAAACCGTGACCAGTACTTATTATATCACTGACTACAGCAGAAACATCCACAGGGCTTGCCACTAAGAGAACACTCAACAATAAAACAGTTGTAGTACTTATTGTAGTACTGACTACTGTTAAGCCATGCATTATATTCGAAATTACTATTAGAATCCTTTGTGAAATAGTCGTTGTTTGACAACTGGATCTACTGCTATATATATAGCTTTGTATTGTCATACTAGTTGTCCCTCCGGCGTAACATACGCTGGTCTAGCCGGTCCCCACATACCTAAGCGAAATACTTTACTGGGTAGCACGAAATGAAAATAGCTGTAAGTCGCACCCCTCTGTCTCCTCCCCTGCATCCCCCTGCGTCTCTCTGGCCCCCTCTCCCCCACATTCTGAACTTTGTTGTTTTGTTTTTGTTGGGAAATAAATGTCTTTTTTTCAATGGAGGACGCCACTGTTATGTTGCTAAATTGCCTGTTTGTCCGTTATGATAAAAAGCGCGATAAAGCCAACAACGATCGTGTAGGCGGTGATTGAATACCTGCTGTTCATTTGTAATGTGGTTGAACAATAACGTATTGTAAAGCAATAACATTGAGGTATTGTAAAAAAAAAAAACAATAAGATATTACAAAACAATAACACCAGATTTGTTACTATTCTGTTGTCTCCATTTCGGCAATACTACTGAATAATAACCAATTGAATCTTTGCAAGTAGAGATTGTATTGATATTTGGTTATTATTCCTTTTGTATTTCCACGTAGCTTATTTAGTTCTTCAATGCAAGCTTAGAGAGGCTAGTTGAGAGTTTCCACACTTTTTTGCCTAGATAATGCAGATCATAATGCTGAATGCTGACAATGCTGAATCGGTTATCCACACAGATAACACATGTAAAATCTATACATACAAGCTAGCGTGTTTCATTCAAATAATAGACATGGGACAATGCTTGGATAGAACAAGAACAAATTAAGAATTTCTAATGTTCTGTTCGCTCGCAAACAAAAATCAGTATACAGTGGACATACCGTACACATGATAGACCAGACCGTAGCAATTACAATAAAAAGGAACAAAAGCTCGGCAACAAATTAACTGAACATTAAAAAAAGCATGAATATCTTATACCCATACTCACAGTTGTGAAAGTGCTGAAATTAAAACTGATTAGAGTTCACTCGAACGCAACGAACTATAAGTTGAGATCTAATTATATGGAACAAAAAATTGTGACATGCCAGCCGCCATGAACATGCATACATGTACATCAGTAATCAAACTAACAGAACTGTCACGAAAAAATACACATACAAAGTACAACACGTTCACGCACATGAAAAAAAACGAAAACCTAAACCCTCGAACACATACAAAGCAGAAACCATAAAAAGCAAAATGACTAGAAAATTGAAAGATAAAAATACAAACACAAAATGAACACATAATTACTCACACGAACTATAACTAAAACAGAAACCTTCAATCATAAACACAGGCAGGAAACTGCCTTAACTTGGAGTCTGCTTGTTTCACAAACCGTAAATGTGCACAAAATACATATACAAACTTTCGCACGAACAGACTTATAATATAAAACAACACTTCAAACACAACATCGTTCATTTTCTGACATAACCACTGAGTATACACAATCCTCGTTCTCTGGAATTGGAGTTCAAATTATAGTTCGTTGCGTTCGAGTGAACTCTAATCCGCTTATATTTGAGTACTTTCACAGCCGTGAGTATGGCGATCCGGGCCTTAATGCTTTTTTTTTCTAAACGGCAAATCCGTTTTTTGTTCAGTAAATTCAGGGACTTTGCTCAAGCACAAGCAGTCGAAAATTCCTAAAAACTGTCGCTTCTATCAACGTACCTAAGAAAGCGCTTACTTCTAAATTTCTATTCGCGAAACAGTCAATACATCATCAACGATACGTGATTTTACAACTTTAGGCATTTATGAAAAGTTACATTTTTTATGGACCACAACATTATTGATAAAAAGATATTGTATTAGTATTAAAAGACGCTTAAGCGTATAAAATACGAACGTAAGCCTTAAAAAGCTTAATGTTCTAAAGGAAAAGATATTGTAAAAAGACATGTAAGCCATCAGTGTCGCTCTAATATATGAAAAGAATCTCCGGCATCCCAAAACACAAGCTGGAACTTCTTTTACACGTATTACTACGACTCTGATGGCTTATATGTCATTTTCTAATATCTGTTTCTTTATAGCTTTAAGTTTTTTAAGGTTTACATCCGTATTTTATTCCCTTAAGCGTTCTTGTTCGAGCAAGAATAACAAAGAAAAGAATATTGTAATCGTCTGAAAATAACTCTTATAAGAGAGACTTTTTAATACCCACTTTAAAACTATAAAAATTGAAAATCGTTTCTTTGGTTCGATCTCAAGGTAAGAGAAAAATTTCCCCAACGAGATACAATTTCCCCAACAATTTCCCCAACAATATTGTAGTCACATAGCGTTCAAAATGCTCTAGGCCTTCTTCATACCTATGCTTTTTAAGCTAAAAAATTTGAGTATCAGTTCATTGGTTTGATCTCCAGGTGCAGTACAGCTGGTACGGGCCAGAATTTGGGTTAATCATGCGCATCGAGCTAAAAGTCAGAAATTTGGTATACAAGTCAATTCTTAGCCTATAAATCGTGCTAGATATGAAAACTCTTGCGATACCGCCTATGGCCCGTCCTCTGCCCCTACCATACTCATTTGTTGACCTTTATGAGGTTATTAACCAACAAATTCTTGCTGATCGCGCTTAAGCATAAATTGGTACACAAGTCATTAATAACAGTACACATCGAACTAGAATTTGTTGGTGATCAGTCTCATGGAGAGGACACAAGGAACCACTGGGGAGCTTTGGGATTACCTCATGGGTTTGCATATGTAGTTCGATTTCTACTGCTACACTGCATGTTTTTAGTATGTTCAGCAAGAATTTGTTGGTTATCTATGCTTCATGGGGGAACGCAGGGGGGTGGGGTTGTTGAGAGAGGCTTTAGTGGTATTTCATGCGGAACCATGGCTGGTGCGATTTCTACAGCTAGGACTGACTGGTGTACCGCAATGCCACAATAGTGTGAATTTTTTTAGTACGACCAACAAGAATTTTTCGGGAGTTCCACAGCTATCTTGATTTGACCTTCTAACAACGACTTGTCCACCAAGTTTCATTCTTTTAGCGCTATCTGCAAGAATTTGTTGGTCAGGCTTCAGAGGGAGCAAAAGGGGGGGGAGGCAATGGGGTGCCTCGGAGAGAATCTCGAGGGGGTTCCGTAGCTGGTTCGATTTGGACTACTGTGACTGAATTGTGCACCAAATTTCAAGCTTTTAGCTCAATCTACTATAATTTGTTGATCAAGCATCCGGAAGGGGGAGAGCTTGGGTGGGGGGAGGGGAAGCCTAGGAGATATTTCATGGGGGTTCCATGGCTGGTTTGATGTATACTGCTAAGAATAATTTGTGTGCTATAATTCGAGCTTTTAGCTTGATATGCAATAATTTGATGGTCAAGCATCCGGGAGGGGACACACAGGGGCGCTTGGGGTTGTTGGGGGCTCTTGGGAGTTTTTCATAGGGCCCATGGCTGGTTCGATTTGTAATGCTAAGAAAGGCTTATGGACCAAATCTCATATTTTTAGCTTTATCTGCAAGAATTTGTTGACACATTTGTTGAGATTTTTTTGGGAGTCCATGACTGGTTCGATTTGTACTGCCAAGAAAGACTTGTGTACCAAAATTTATGTTTTTACTTAGCCCGATTTGTTGGTCAAACCTCAGTGAGGAGACACAGTGGGTTACTGGGGGCTCTTGGGGGCATATCATGTGAGTTACACGGCTGTTTCGAGTTCTACTGCGAAAAATGACTTGTTTACCAAATATCAGGCTATTACCTCGATTTGCAAGAATTAGTTGATCAAGCCCCAGGGAGGTGATGGGGGGGGGGGGGGGAAGCTGAGGGTCCTTGCAGATATATAATGGGGATCCATGGCTGATTCGATTTATGCCGCAAAGAATGATTTGCGTACTAAATATCATGTTTCAGCTTGATCTACAAGAATTTGTCAAACCTCGGAGGGTAGGGGGGATACGTCGCTAGGAGGCCCTTGCGGGTATTTCGCGGCAGTCCATGACTGATTTGATTTGTACTGTTAAGAATGGCTTGTGCACCAAATTTCACGTTTTTAGCTAGATTTGCAAAAATGTGTTACTACACTTAACAATTTCTGCCCAAAGCTCTGCAAAAATAAATGCTCTGCAGACGAGGATACTGTAGTCACACTAAAATCGCGTTCAAAAATGCCTTGGTCGGGGTCAAAAGCTATATTTTAGGCCATAACAATTAAAAATCGGTTCATTGATTCGATCTCTAGGTGAGAGCAAAAGTTATAGCCCATTTGGCTTTCCCTCTTTATAATATTGTAGTTATATTAAAATAGACTGCGATAGTCTTTAGGCTTGTTCCTACCTACATTTTAAGCCATAGAACCTAAAAATCGGTTCAGTGGTTCGATCTCCAAGTGAAGGCAAAGAGATCCAACAGCAATAAGAACAAAAACAACAACAACAACATCAACATCTACAAGAAATGGCCATACTGTGGATACTGAACAGTTCGATTATTGCCATTAAAATTTGTATTGCAGTGAAACAGTTATGACTCGGCCCCAAATATCGAATTTCGATGGTTTATGACAATTCTGGGCGAGAATATAGGAGTTCAAGGTTTGATTTTTAACATGGAAGTTCATGCTGAGGCTTGATATCCCTTGCACATCTGATGTGGGGTTACCACCGCAACCCTTTCGTCTCTAGCTTATAACACGGTTCCAAGATGACACTATATGAGCGTCTTCGGGAGTTGCGTAAAGGAGAAAACTTCAAGACTCGTTCTAAGTCGACAATCCCATGCGGCCAACTGTTGCATGAGTGATCATTTTTACTTTTGCGGAAAACAGTTACATTTTGTAAGTTATATCTTCTAAATATAGTGTGAAAAATGTCACTTGGCCTGCGGTTCTGCCAAGCATGCGTTAATTTGCACTAGCGTTTAATTACTTAGAAGCTAGCAAGTCTTTTTGTGCTCAGGCCAAGGCCGAATAGAGTAAAAAAGAGTGTCTTGCCTCCTGGTCCCACGCCAGTTAACCCTCTTAACCAGGATATGAATGCAGTTTAGCATTGTATCGTTTTAAAATAAGATATTACTGCTCTGAAATGAACTGGCCTGAAGGCTGGAAGTTAATTGTGCAGTTTTCTCATCCAGGCGGCTTTATGACGAGTGGTGGAATACAAGTAGAGTTGCAAAATGGATACTCCCACGTCCTATAGAACATGAAAGTACTGGTGTAAATGTCTATCTGATAGTTACCCTTTTGGCTAGTAGAACTAAAATGAGAGTCGAAAACTATCGGTTCGATTAGAGCTCCAACATCGCAATATTTTATTTTGTCTAGCATAATCTAGACACACGCTAGTGTGTCGCGCCAAGTTAGGCAACAAACATCGCAACAAACATCACATCAATTCAATTGTCGAGGTTGCAAACCATTGTAGCGCGACGCCATTAGCGTCAGTGTCTTATATCTTGAAGCATAGTTGGGCACATTTCAGGTACTTGGGGAAAAATAATAATGCGATACAAAAGCTTAAATTGTGTTGAAATCGAGAGCAATGATCCAACTGACAAAAATTAACTCGTGTTTGAATGCCAGCTATGCTGCTTTCAATGCAAAATCTGCCCCTCAATAACATTGAAAATGTGTTACTACCTAGCTAGACCGCTCATACCCATGTTAAATCCCATAGGGTGATTATTCATCGATTCCGAGATAACGGGAAGGCTTCCAGCTATGAAACTGGACGAATGGGTGCAGTACAATACGAACTGCGTACCTTTTATGGTTTGGAGCCTGGGGGAGTAACAGGGATGGCGTGGGAGGGCGCGTAAGTACGAAAATATTGTTATAACCATTGTTAGTATTGTCGGCGTCGTCTCTCATTGGACGGCCAAAGTTCCGACAATGAGAACGTGTGCACACGCTAGTGTATCACGATAAATGTAAACAACGTTGCAAACAAATTGTATTCACGTCCAATTCACGAAAAATAAACTAAGTGTACAAACAAAGCAAAATAAACAAAGCCAAAAACTGGTAAGGAGGCCGCCAAGTTGAGAATGGTTCGGCACTTCAGAGGAGTGATATCAACACACCAAAACTAACTAAATACAACAAAATTAAAACCAAACCAAAAACCAAGAAAGAGGAGACTAAGTTGAGAATGGTTCGGCCTATAGGCAAAAGGTAGTAGCAAATTGTTGTAAACCAATTTCTTGTTGACGTGGCACTTTATTACTCATCTGCACGGTAGTGGAGATAAGTCAATACACACTTAAAAAAAAGGAGTGATATCATATCAAAAACCATAACTGGTAAAAGGGGCCGCCAAGTTCCGAATGGTTCGGCCATTCAAAGGAGTGATATCAACACACCAAAACATTCGCCAACTTAATCGCACCGAATAATACTTTGGACGTTAAATGAAAACTTGAACATTGCTATCGAAAGTAGCAATGTTCTAGTTTTCATTTAACCTTCGAATTATTAAGCGGTGCGATTAACTTGGCAAATGTTTTGGTGAGTTAATATCACCCCTTTGAAGGGCCGAACCATTGGGAACGTGGCGGCCCCTTTTACCAGACACATGTAGACATCCGATTGTTAAAAGATTGTTTGTTGATGATAACGAGGTGGCCTCACTAGCAGAGATGTGTCCGCTAACTGCAAGCAACTAACAGCATATTTTTTTTTTCATGTTGAGGATGAATCCCAATGTGGCAGAAACCATTTGAATTATGGAAAATGTAAGGGTGTTGTGCAGGAATTAAGAAAAACTAAAAGTTAAAGGAAGAGTGTCCACCATTCATAGAGAGAAAGATGATTGAATGACGTTGTTTTCATGACACTGTCCTACTAGTAACTAAACGTTACTTCCATGGTAAATCCCATAGACTCATTCATTGCTCAGGCTAGGAATCAAATTGGAAAGGCCTACATAGCTACTATAAAGTTTACACATAAATGCATGGAGATCTGTACATTGTCCTTTTGTAGGTTTGGGGCTTGTACGGGTCAGGACAAATACGTGGGATGGTTTTAAAATTCGCAACCAAGGAAATTAAATCTCGTTTCTTTCCGTGTAGTACATAAAGATTTCAAGCAAAAATGGCTTGGACAATCAGCCCTGGTCCTTACATTTATTGTAAATGGCTGGATGAACTAAAATCTGAACTATAACAAATGACAAAATAATCACTTATTTCCATTACCGTGGATTGGTAAGAATAATGGGATGCTCGGTAGATGATGGTTACGGAACAATACGAACACCCAGTGCTTTGCGGCCGATGTTTAAGTTACAGTGAACTGTAGGAATTTCTGCGTGACAAAATGTAAACGAAGAAAGCAAACGAAAATATTCTCAATTTGGCTGATGCGATGGCTAATTATGAATCATAGAAAACCCCACAAGGGTAATGGAACCAATTAAGGTTTAGCCATAAAAAGTAGTGATATTAAACCCAAAATTGCTGACACCAAGTTTGTGGTCCGTATCGTAATCACTCAAGCCCTTGCCGAGGTGTCAGTTAAGATTAAGTGATCAAGGTTGGGACGGAAAGCGTGGTTGCAGCCATTTGGTTGGAGCTGATATCACTACTTTCTATGGCAAAATCTTCATAGGTCCCTTTACCCTTGAGGGGCTTTTGTATCTGTAGAGTTTACAAACGATAAGAAACTTTATTTATTTAGATAAGTTATAATTACAATATATCATTTCGATTTAATTCTGAAACGGAAACAACCGAAGCAGCATTGTTACTCGGCTGCGGGCTCTAATATACTATTCTCTGCCCTTTTTGTGTGAGAGCAAGAAGCATGTGGTTGCACTACAAGTGGTTGTAAATGATTGTCTCCGGACGGTTATGGGTTGAGTGCGGTGAGCCACCCCTCTAGTTACGGTCCAAGGAGCTTCTTGCAGTGTTGTGTTTGCGCAATCTATCAAGGGGTGTTGTTGACCCGGTTGCCAGGATTTTGTCTGATTATAGGTTACTAAGTGCTGAGGCACGTGGGTTCCTTGGTGTAGCAGGATTGGGAGTAACACTGTTGCAGGGAATTGCTGGTCTTTCTCTTGAGGTAGCGTGTTCCCGACCTCTTAGTCCCTGGACGTGGTGTCCAGATCTGTGCAGTCTGGCTCAGCACGGTGTTGCAGAGTGTGATGTGTTTTGTGATGCTTCCTTTTCTCGGCTGACGGAGGTTGGTGGTATTGGGGTTTTTATTCCAACGCTGAAAATGGGGATCAAGCGTTGGGTGTCATGTGTAACGTCGAGCACTATGTACGAACTATTTGCCATCTCTGTACTGGCCTTAGATGTCGCCCTTGATCTTCAGCCACCGTCGTTCTGTGTTCTCACTGACTCTCTGTCAAGCTTTAAGATGCTCCGGAAGCCGTGGGAGAGGATGGAAATGGGGGATCCTCTTGTGTACACGATCTCGTGGAAATTTCTGGGTGGCGTCCAGGATGGCTGTAGTGGCCTTCAAGTGGGTTCGTGGTCATGATGGTAATCACGGAAATGAAGTGGTGGATGGGTTAGCGCGGGAAGCTGGCAGTGGTGGTTGCTGCGAGATTGTTCCGACGTTATCTGTACACATTTGCCGGCTTGCAGTTCGGCACTGGTTGGTGTTGTCGTGGCAGAGGATGTGGGACTCTGCGGCTGTTGGAATGAATACTATGTGATTCATCCGAGTTGCACTGTAAGGTCAAATGTGGATAAACTCAGTTTTGCGGAAGCAAAGGTTCTGACTAGGTTACGCACGGGGTTCACGGTTCTGGGTGCGCATAGATTTAGGTATAGGTGGATAGGGTTCCCCGCTCTGTCTTGATTGCTTGTTGGACGAGACGCCGGAGCATGTTCTTCTCTTCTGTCGAAAATTTGTGAGAGAAAGACGGCGTCTCACCCCATGGTTACATGTTCTTCCCCGGTATACGGATAACTTGTCTCACTCTCAGGGCCCGAGCCCAGTTTCCAGGTTACGAGCGATTGCTGCCTTCTATGCTGAGTGCAAGGTTACGGTGTAGCCCCCACCCCCCTCTCTTTGTGGGGGTGGTTTGATCTGTACAGCAAGCCAATCGGAACTTTCCCTAGATGGGATAAGGATGATTAGTGTATTTGAGTTGGGTGATGCGGTGTGGTAGTGCCCTGTTCCTGTTCCTGTTACAGTGACGGTGCATGTTTGGGTTGTGTTGCGGTGCTGTCGGTTGTGTGGAGATGATTCTGTTTATTTCCCCATCGGAACTTTCCCTAGATGGGAGAGAGAAGATGGGCGCATCAGTGGAGTAGTTCTGTTGTGTGAACTGGGTGTTGTTGAATGGTGGTTTGTCCCCTTGACCCATCGAGATTTCAAGTGCATCAGTGGAAACGCTTCGTGCGAGTGGACTGGTCTGTGTGAGTTGTGATTTGGGTTCGACGCAATGGTGTAAGTTGGGTGTAGTTGAGTGTGGTTTCTGTAGTATGTTTTTCATTGGGGCGTACAACAGGTGCTTAAGGCCTCAAATAAAATTCAGGAAAGGAAAGTAAAGGACAATCATTTTGATAACAGCTGGCGTGTTCCCAACGTTCACGAAAATATCATTACAGATGATTATAATGACGAGGGTAAATCCAAATGTGGACGAAATCTTTTGCAAATTGTGAAAAATATAAGGGAAACGTGTAGGAATCAAAATAATAACTGAAAGGTATGCGCTGATTGATTGAGAATTTTCAGTTTTACTACGTAAATTAACATTAGTTTCGGGAGCAGTAATTTGAAGGTGATGCACTGATTGGGCAAGTGAAGGGAACGAAAATCAGTGTTTGTTAGGCAGCGTCACCTAAACTGGGAATGAAGAACCTTAAGCATGTGAAACATGGACATACCATAAACAAGACAAAGTCAGTTTGGCTGATGTAATTGCTAATTGAAAAATGATCCTACATATCCCACAAGTAAAAAAAAAGGGTTAAAGGGTTTAACGAGCGTTAACCACTCCTGGTCATCTGCCCGAAGCCCTAAGGCCCTTTGTCTGCAACAGCCAGATTCCCAGGTAAATTATTGTTGTTAATAAAGCGTGACGCATTTAACAATGGAGTATTGGTATAAGCGTATTTTAGATAAATAATGTTTATTTTCTTCTGTTTCAATGCATCGTTTCGTAGGAACCAACGTGTCAGCCCAATCGACATGCTTGATGTTTATTGATTCCGTCTCTACAAAATCTAACGTAACCGGACACGCTGGATGAAGGCTAAGTCTAATGGAAGGTAATCTAGGAATTAAAAAGAAAAAAAATGCGCTTGATATGCATAAACACTGTTTTGTATTGTAAAATTGGTCATGTTTTGCAACTTGTGTTTGTAAGGGTAAACTGTCTGGCAGCTGTTTTATGAAGTTTCGGCTCGGTACTGAAGCTTTTTGACAAAATTCTGATCATAAAGTAACAATACATTAAATTCTGATCATAAAGTAGCTATTTCATAATGTTATACATAAAAGGTTTTATAATAACACCTCTGAAGCGGGTTATAAGCAATAGGAAAACTTCGGGAGGACGTTGTTTTCTGCCTACTGAAATTCTTGCTGTTTCAACTGATCTAACCTAAGTTAGAAAAGAAACAACAAATGAGTACACCTCAACATAGATTTCAACATGCCTATAGCTGTGATCGTCCTAAAAGGAACGACATTCTGTCCAAATTGCTGAATTGTCTTTTGCTTTAACACCTGAATGATAATTTTGGAATCATTTCTTAGTAATTTTTTCTGCAAGAAAAGGCAGTTCTACAGCTGCTGCAAATTTGTAATAGTTCGTGTTTAATATTGTAGGCTTTTAAACTTTTTGCTTATCTAACACAACCAACAAAGATTGTTAAAACAACCAGAAACCGGGCACAAACTTCAATAGTTTGTTTGTATGGTTCACTTAACAAATTTGCCTAAATTTTATAGGATAAATGGAATAATACCTGAAAATTCACTGTGTTATTTTGCCTTAATTGCAACTATATGTTTGGACCTGTTGTTTCTCTTAGATCTCTCTAGTTTTTTTTTCATGGTGCTACTTCAGTAATATTAAGTGATTATTAGAAAAAAAAATAGTCACTTGAATAGAAATGTGACTTGCTGGTGATACTGTAAAAACGGTAAAAAACAGGTCGTGTTTTAAAATTATTACACTGTAGTAAAAATAAATCTGGAGAAGCCGACAGTGTACAATAAAACAAAACACAGTCTTTTAAGCTGTTTTTCTCTAATTAACCCAGACAATGCGTACTTTTTGTTAAATTGGTCTGTATTTTGCTGTAGGGTGGAAATCGATTCGATCTTTCAAGATACTGAACAAGAAATTTGAATCTGGAATATATGAAAGAGCATCTGGAGTGATTACCTCGCTTTCATATGGGAGGTATACTGACCTATTATACTATTTCTTCCCTAATTTTACACTTTTTTCGTCATTTGTGTGCAAAGCCAATTGTGTACGTTGGCAACTTTCAATGGCTATTTGGTAGGATAAATTTACACCAATAAATAAATTTCATCCCATTTAACTACGATTTTGTGATTTGTAAAAGTTAATGAAGTTGAAATTGATGTCAGAAATTTCAATCATATTTATTGTTCCTTTTCCACCGTTAAAATTTCAGTTATTTTACTGTTCAATCACCAGTCAGATTAAACTAGCGTAAACCATTTTTATTAGTACATCAAATGTTAATGTAATCACAGCTAACAACAAGTTAAGGGCAGGATTTTAAAAAGCCTCGTTTCTTTGTAGGTTACTCATTAAACGATATGGACTGTAATTTTACAGTACAAAAAAAATGATAACCTATGACCAGTTCTTTTAATGGTAGTGTTATGTTTAGTTCTCACAGTGTATTCGTCTTGAAATTTCCAATGTAAGCCGTTGTTTCATTTTAGAACAACGCATAACAGTCACCTTATTATGGCGGGTTTGCCTGGTAACTTTATTATACTGCAACTGTTACTTTTTATCAGTTACTTTCGTTGTCTGGGTTAGAAAAATCTAGATTAAGCTGGAGGTATGTCTTCGGCTACCATCCAAGAAAATAGAATGAATTATATTAACTAGAGAAAAAAATCGAGGATATAAATAAATAAATATAACTTTGACCTTTAATGGTCAGGATGACGGAAGTGCGTTGGCCACTAAATCCGTTCCTTGTAAAAAAGAGAGAATTGTCAGGGATGGTAATTTCGTTTGAGAAACCTAGCAAGTGAATGTTCTTCCAAACGGCGTTTAAACACACTCACGGAGGGTGCAATGACTACAACTTCGGGAAGGGAGTTCCAAGCTCCAACAACACGAGACGCAAAGAAGAATTTCCTACAATCTGTACGCGAAACGGATTTGCTAAGTTTAAGTGAGTGGCCCCGTGTGGTGTTACAATTTGCAAATGAGAAAAATGGCACATCAACTGAGAGCAGTCCATGCAAGATTTTGAATGTCAAAACGAGGTCTACTTTGAGCCTTCGCAGTTCAAGGGGTTCAAGATGGGCCATGGCTAGCCTTGTGTTAGCAGTGTAATTTCGATATCCATTAAGGTTACGAGTAAAACAGCATTGAACAGCTTCGAGCCGGCAATATCCTGGAGAAGAATCAGTGACCAGACTGGGCTAGCAAATTCCATGGTGCATACTGCGTACAGTCATTTTATTATTGTTAGAAGTTATAAAAATTAAAAGTGTAGCTGGTAAAACCGAAATAGGTGTACCCTGCTAGGTAAAGAATTGTTCAAAGTCTTCTCAAGCCAGTATTTACCTGTCGGTCTTGGGCAGAGCTTACATCCTGACACTGTTGCACGGTAGGCCTTGGCCAAAAAAATGGATGTGGTACCCTGACATTTAGCCTTTCCTTCCTTTAACTTTCCCTTAACTTTCATTTAAATATGCAGGTTTTTTTTTTATAATACGTATTTCGAAACTTTCAGAAGTGAGGAATATTTGCCCCAAACTTTTGCCATAATACTTTTACTTTACCCTTTATTGCACTACGAAGCTAAGTCGAACAATTCGTGTGAAGAGTGTTAATATAATACAGCACAGTGCAAGTAACATCTTAGCGGCTTTACCTTTTTAATAGCCTATACTTGCCTATAGTTGCCGCAGAAAACTCGGGAACCTGCATTGCGTTGGTATTCTCTATATTCTTCCGTATACTCCGGGGTATTCTTTCGTCAACTCATGGTTTACGTACTTTTACCTAAAAAGGGTCCCCATTAATTAACTGCTCCATTCTGGTGTGCGTGGTCCGTCCATTCTGACGAACTGTTCTACAATTAAGCAAATTACGCGACACCAATTAAGCAAGGTGTCATTACAACGGATAGCTTCATTTTATTAAGAAAGTATTTTTTAATATAGTGAATTGTTTGCGTTAAGTGAGAGTAGCTTGCTCAGAGGGAGAAAGAACGTGTCTTTTGTTGTTGAGACTAAAAAAAACTGGACCACCAATTTCAACCTAAAAGCGTTACCACCTGCGTCAATGCCACGAGTTCCTTTTTCACTCAGTCCACCGAATAAAGACGGCGGAACTGCCGTTTTTCTCCACTCGGATCATTTCGGTAAAAGAATTTAACAAAATGGTGGAAATTGTTGTCTCACAGACCATCCCCGTTAAGCTAAAAATAACAAATGGTGGAAATTTTTGTCTCACAGACCATCACCGTTAAGCTAAAAGTAACAAATGGTGGAAATTGTTCTCACAGACCATCCCAGTTAAGCTAAAAGTAATAAATGGTGGGAATAGTTGTCTTACAGAGCATCCCACAAAGGTAAAAGTAAATCACTCAGCATAAAGAAATGAACCTATTTAGCGGACAGTCTCTAATTCATATCTGCGTAGCAATGCCTTTGACAACGAAAGTTTAAAGAAAAAGTGATGACTAGTATACATTTTTTAAAACACTTCTTTTGTAACATTAGCCGCTATATTGCTTATCGACGCATAAAACAATTACGTACTAAAACAATGAATGCATGACGTCAGTTTAGATGGTCGTTTAGCAGTCAATTAATTTGTGAAAGTGCTCATTACTTGACCTCCCTAGGTGGTCAGAAGCTGTTTGGCTTTTCTCATTGGTGATGTAAGCGCCACAACATTTATTGAAGGGAGCAAAATTTTCTTCTTGTCCACTACACTTGAAGTTGTGGCCTACTTCACATTGGACTCAAATCCGAAACGGCATGTTATTTCACATTATTCGAACATATCCTCGACGAGTGCAAAGTCCAATTTAGGTCAACCTATCCATGAGATATGTTTTCGTTATAATTATTTGTTGTGGTTTTTGTGGGCCATGTAATTATGACTCGGTGGCACGGCTTCAACTTTTAGTCTCAAAGGTGGAGAGTTAAGGTCCCTCTCAGGCAGTCAAACATGTTCAAAAGGCTAGGAAATAGGTTTGCATGTGAATTTATTTACTTGTAACTGTGTTTATTACCTGTATTTCCATGTAATTATTTTATTCCATTACATGTTTTTTTCCCCCTAATATATATAATTATTCGTATAGGACACAGCCAGAAGTGTTTTCTTCCAATTGACAGACGTTTGTATACTGTCAAATTACAGTTTTCTGAAAAGCATCGAATGGACGTTGAAAATGGTCAGGAGGCTCGTAAGTAAATTTGCTATATTTTTTGGGTCATTTTTACAACGAAACCTATCTACTAATACTTAGTTGCTGATCGCACAACAATAACAAATGCGGGGCGTATTCGCACCAAAAGGGTACATACCACTATTTAGGTTTTTTTTGAATAGCGAAGGGATTCCTTAATTCAGGCCGAATTAATCCAGAATGCCGTTCAGGTTCTGTTAATAGCAAAACCATGCTTGAATTGGCTCAAAAGGTAACAGACTGCATTCAGGTTCTTTTTAATAGCAAAAGGACGAAAGAGTTTGGAATGTTGGTCAGGTTCAGCAAGGAATTGCTTAAATCGACTCATAAGGTTCCACACTGTCGTTCAGGTTCTTTTTATTGTGAACATATTGCTTAATTCAACCGAAAGGAATCAGACCACCGTTTTGGTTCTTTTCAATTGATGCACAGCGTGAATCAAAGCGATGGAACTACTTTGTTGGGGTCTTCCTGTCTCTCTGTCTGTGTTTCTGTCTGTATAATAAATTAAAATTCGAAGCATTTCAAATTTTTCGCAAGTTTATCCTCTCCTATATTTGTAGCTTTATGTTCATAGCCAATAAAACTGGACGAGAGGTTTCGGGATTTGATTCTGAACTAAATAAATTCTATTATTCAGCACAAATAAAACAATAGTTATCATTTAAAAAAAATCACAAATTGATTAAAACTACAAGACTAGACAGCTAAAAGCACGTGAGTGCATAGCTGTCTTTCAATTAATCGTTGAAGCCGTTATCTGCAAATTCAACCCATACGCCAATTTATGAGTATTCAAAGCTCTTTTTTGTCAAATGGGCGTTTTCGGTGGTTTTAAGATTAAACAATCGTGGGCACTGAAAAACCTGAATCTTCCGAAAATTTGAACAGCTTTAACTAACGTTATGTAGCCTTCAATTAAATTAATAAAAAAAATCGCCACATTCCTTCGTCTCACTCATAGTCAGTGGTGAAATAATTTTTTTGCATGAACAAGCACCCACCCAATTAATAATCAATTGTGTTCTAAACTTCTCTCCACGATTTCAGCAGCCAAGTTCACCTTGTCAATACTAAGGTATTCATAAACAGTGGGAAATATTTTCTTTTATTTTGAAAAATTGTACAGATAAAGTCTCATAAAAGTTGCAAATAACGTTCATTGTCGGCAATATAATTTTTTCTGCCAAAGACCGTTATGGTTTTGCCGACTTTTACAGACTTAATCAAATTTTGGGCAAGCCACCGCTTGACCTGCTTGCTTTGCCCTAGTTTTAGTCCGTGACCACAATAGGCAGAAATCCTGATTTAACGGCAATTCTCTCATTAGCTCCTGGATGCTCGCTGTTGTCACGCATTAAGTAACTTTCAAAGTGACACAATCAAAATTTAGGTGTTGTGAATTTCAGAGCTAACAGCTTATAACCTGTAGAGAGTAATGTTATTGCATACCTACATCCCTAAAGTGGAATGTTCTATGAATTAGTATTAAAACACGTTTATGGGTATAAAATATGGTCTTTAAAAAACTTTATGCTTCAAAGGGAAAGAGTGATAGTCTACCCTGAAGTCATGTTACTAAAAAAGAATTGGATGGGCTTTCCCTGGAAAGAGAACATGTTAAGTCTAGATTACATTACGCGAATATTATGCAACCTTCCCTCTAGCGTTGGAAGGGTGGAGGGGTCTCTCGAGGTAGTTTAATAACTTTGTCTAGACCGAGGTAACGACTTAAACCAGGGTCGCACCTGTTGCGCTATAAATGAATATCTTATGGCTGTGTTTAGCCATGATGCAACGTGACCCATATAAATACCGAATCACATCTTGCATCTTGGCTGACTGACTTAGGCCTGCCATCCTACATAGGCAGCCACCTACGAGGATGCTTCATCCGGTCAATGGAGAAGTCAATATGGACAAAAGTCCCTATCAGTATTCTGAATTGTCACTTGATACCAAAATGGAGGAAACTAGCCAGGTCTCATTTTAGTAGAATCTTAATAATGCTTAAGAAGAAGTACAGCTGGAATAGTATTTGGTATTATTAAGCTTGAACGGTGCAACGGACCCTCGATACTCCTAGATACGGCCAAGTGGCTCTAGAACCGCCCTCCGCAAAGGATCTCCAGTGGAAAGATTCCACAACCCCAACAATCTATGTGGAACTACGATGGACCCATTTAGTTTAGTCAATGTCCTGCTGCAGATATGGTGACCAGGCCGGGCTTGCCTTGGTTCATCTTCTATGGATTTGAACCTGTTGTGTGTTTAACCATCATCATAAGTATACATCTCTCGTTGTCCAAATGGAATCATGAAAGAACTATCTTTAGCCACCACATCTAAATTCTGGGGCCCCTTACGTGAGATTTGGACCTCAATAACTTGTCGAAAGTTACACACCTCTTGTTTACCAACACGAACAGTGGACATTTGATTTAAGACATCATACTATGGGGACCCATAAAACCGATTTTGGTGGTTAAAAGAAGTGATTACATCTGACCTGAAGATCTTTCCGGAGAAAACTGTGATCTGTGTAACTGGCATAGTTTTACATACTTCTCAACTTTGTGGATATCGTCCGACAAGTTCATTATACTGCATCACCGTCATGGATTTAAACGTTTTTTTTCGACGGCACCATAAGTAATAACTTTCTTCTACGTGTTTTGCAACCACAAGCCGAAGTGAACCTTCATTTCACTCCAGAAAACTATTAATTTCAGGGGCAACCAATATCACAGAACCGAAGTACTGCCACCATCACCATTACAATTTCGTAACCATCCTAGAAGTGTTTCTGCCGAGGAAGTATCAGGAATAATTTATTTTTATTTTACATGAAACACACCTGAACCCGTCTCCATAACTTTCCTTTAGAACACGAAGGAAGGCTATGAAGACACCCCAATGTAATATTAGACCACACATCACGCGAAAACCACTAGGACTATTCAAACCAAACTTTGCATTCAGTAGCACGGGAGTCCGGACAAAGTTTGTCAAAGGAAAAATCCGGAATAGGACATCGGGTTGAGGAACCATCAGGGTGACAAAATGGACCAATAACAAGAGCCAAAATCAAAACAACAACGAGATGCGAAGCCGTTTCTAATTGCTCAAGGCATCCGGTTGTTAAAAGATTGATTGTTGATGATAAACAGGCGGAGTTAGGTGGTAATAAATCAAATTCAAGATATTTTCAATTTCGACGACCTATTTGGACGTCAGAATACACCATTTTCCGGGTTTTTCACCACCTTTCCAATGGCCCAAACCCCAAGCAACTGTCTCTTATTGTTTAGAAATTACAAGGCAAAACCGATCCGATCCGATTGACAGCCAAACAACAAAGAAAGCGGTGCCCGCTCCATTATGTTGACAGTGGAACTGATGCCAGCCCTAGTCAGTTTTGCATACAGTTTAGTTCGTATTAAAGACAATATCTCCCTACTGCCATATATTCAATTTCAACATGAACAGTCTGACCTATAGAAATTACTTCCTTGTAAGGGTTACACAATATTGCACCAATACTCACACATGTGCCATTAATAAGTTCGAAATGTTGCAAATAGACTGATAATCAACATCTAAAGGCTAGCATTTACTACGAAGTGAAGATACATTCCCAGTGTTTATTTGGCTTAGTTGTAAAATGATGGATGGCTAACAGGGCTAGAACATCAATTGTAACTGTCAAAAGAACAAGGGAGAGTGAGTGATGTCAATGTCGTATATATTTATTATTCAACATTAAGAGACAATGGTTAAGTGACAACCAAAGAACAATCCAGTATTGTTAATAAATACGTTGTAAAAAATTAGAATGAGTAGCAAGATTAGTTACCACTGAAGGTAAGACAAAACAGCTAAGGAAAGGATGTGTGGGTGTTAATGTGGGAGGTGACACGTATAACTTCTACACATAAAATGCATTAGCTTCTGGAGCTATACTCTGAACCCGTCTAGGCCGTGGGCTACCAGAGCCCTTTAGCTGAAAGGAGAGGTGGCAGCGAACATCGTTCTTAGTGCCTAGGGATTTCAAATATGTAAAAGCGAAACAGTGTGACCAGAGTCAATTAAAAAAATCCGAAATGTGCTAACGTTGTAACCCACTGTCTATCTCTCTCTCTCTCTCTCTCTCTCTTTCTTAGGAACCATTTTTGTGTACTTCTCGGCATACATGACGTCACGTTTCACAGTGTACTTTGCATCACAGAAAAACGACCATGAATTAATAAATTCGTCTCAGGCCATGGAAGTGGCCACAATGGCATTCATCTTAACAGCCTGCCTTAGTATTATGTCCAGGGTAATTGCAACGATTTTTAAGGAACCGTACAGTCTAATGGATGCTGTTGGGACAGCCTTAGTTACCGCCTTTTGTGTTGCTACTGGGACCTTCTTTGGCGTCAGTGCTTCCAACATTTTCGCCTCTGGTGAGTATTAACCATTTAAAATATGACTTTCAATATTAATGTAGAGTGGTTTTCTGCAGACAGAAATTTATTACATATACATTAGAAAATAATACAAAATAATTGCTAGTAAATGCACATTTATTACCTATTTATTTTCACTTTGTCCATTACATATGTACACTGTTACGTTTTAATCAATCACTCTAGCCAACATGTTGGAAATAAAACTGAAACTTTAGCCTTACTACTTGTCTGAACCTGCCAATATGTGGATCTTCCACACGAGTTATCTTTGCGTACACTACGGATTTTTTTTTTCAAAATTACAGGAACATTAACAGGTTATATTTTGGGATGTGACACTTTGTAGCTCCCGTGGCTTAAGGCTGATTTCATTTCACTTTAAAAATATATTGATGGTTTCTGTCCGTTGAGCAAACTTTTTGAACTTGGTTCAGAAAACCGTGACTTCGACTTGTAGACATCCCTACACTCCGATTACTAGACTCGATTTTTTTACCGTAAAGATGGTCCCTGCTTGTAATTCGTTGTCTTCCACAGAGGGTTTTAAAATCATCCATGAAGGCGTTTGAGCAGATGTTTAAGGATAGAAATAAAGGAAAGAATTATGAGCTCGATACCCTATTGCGTTTTCAGTTTTATGCTCTTGTTAAATCAACCTCTACTAGAAATGCTTATTCATTTTTTCATCATGGTCAGATGCAAGTGGCATTCTTCCCAGCCAGCTCCTGATCACAGTTGGCTTACTGATTAATCAATTCTTTAATTTCAAGTAGACTTTGTACGATTGCATAAGATAATGAAGGCACGTTCCAATACCCCTGTAAGTTGACTAACATTACCCATTTGGTAATTTGCAGGGAGGAGAGTAATTAAGCCTATTATGCCAGGTGCTACATTTCTTGAAACCTGCCCCCAGGCAACATTGATTATAACAATAAAACATTGTTTATAAATTTTATTACTAAAAAAATCGTTTACTCATTTTCACAACATAACTTGTAGTGCTTTAAGCCTACTGGTTTGGCTCTTCCACTAACAGAACAATCTGATGTGGTCTCATGAATAAGATTCTGTCATATTGGAATGTCAAACTCGGTCAAAAATGAAGAACCTTTGATAATCCGGTTCTAGGTAAATGTCATAAAGCTGGAATGCTAAAACCAAGTGATTATTACATCTTAGCTCGAGTTTGCATGTGATTATAGACACCAGGGGTCATTTTTAACCATAATTCCATAGTACATAGAACTTGAAACAAATGACCATTTCTTTGCCCTAGTAATTTACTGTTTTATTTGTTCAATATTCAAACTGCACCAACCCCCTCTATACCTTGGTGCAAAGCTCTCATCACTGTATGCTCAAATTTATTTATGGGGCACAAGACTTGTTCAGTGTTTAAAACTAATTTATCTTTAATTGTGAATTCATTGCTTTGTTTTTTACACAGAAAACGTTGTTTCAATTGGTATTCTCTGGACATCTGTTGATGTGGACCAAACTGTTGACTCCTAAAAATGAATGTATTCATAACCGTTCATTAATAGCTTTGTTTTAGGCACAAAAATATTATGATTAGTTTCAAATGGTGATTTTAGCATATTTACTATGCAATTTCTTCAAACGATATTCAAATCAATTCATATGTACTGAACGAACATTTCTGCTCACTCTGTGAAATTAATGTACTAAACCGTAATCGTGTTTATTTGTTGTTACTGAGACAAATTTTATGTTTTATTAGGTATATTCAGCATATTTTTGGCGCTCATGACACCTCCTTATTTGATTGCTACTTTTTCTGGAATGATGGGAGGAATAGCTGCCAGCGCTGATGCGGCAGTATTAATTGCAGATATCATTGGTGATATTGTAGCTATCCCTACATTAGTTTGTGGTATATTGGTAGGTGTTGTAGTGGGCGCCTTGGCTACTGGTGTAGCTTGTTTAGTGTATAATTTCATGGGAGTTTGTCTTGCCCTCGCACTTGTGTTCCTTGGATTATGACAAAAGCTTTTGTTCGTTTTATAAGTTTGATCATGTCTTGCTGTCAAAAGTTCGAAGTTTTTCCCCACTATGGTGTCTGTACATTAGAAATGTAAAAAGATCGTAAAATAGGAATACAAAATAACTTAAAAATTGTACTGGCCTGTTAATAAAAATTGGATTTAAGAAAAATGTCTTTTGTGCTGGCAAAACTGAATTTAGTTGTCTATTAACAATATTCTTAAATTTTGAAGCATGCGTTAACATTTGGTTGCATTTTCAAAGGAAAAATTTTAAAAAATCACGAACGAGAACAACAAAAAAAAACAAAAAAGTTTACCATGCTTTTCTCACTCCGACCAACACGTCAGCATTTTGAAATTTGTTACTGTTCCTTTTTATTTTTAATGAACCATATTTTAACTGATTTTCCTAAATACGTGATACCGTATTTTATCCCCTTGTTGTGTAGTGTTTAAAGTGCACTTTACAAAACTAAGTGTACTTTACAAATACTAGCAACTTGGCTACTAATTACAGGTGAAAGAAAAACATTAACACAAAGTTTCTCTTTGTACTACACACTAAACTCAGGTATGCACTGGTTTACTACACTATAATGGATTCCGACTGTTTAGGGATAATATCCACCAACAAATATTAAAACTGAAAACAATGGTGACTTTACTGGAGTGATGAGTCCCAAAACAAAATTATGCGTAGTAACTGAAAAAAAATTTACGATCACGCCAGCATTCCATGTGCCATTAATAACGGCACACACTACGATAATCTATATATTGGATTTAGCACGGTGACGTAAGCTAAACTTGAATGTGAAAAGTTGCTTATGTTACTTTAAATAGCTCTACAGAATTCTAAAGTAAGTTCAAAAGAAACCGACAGTGAGAATAAGCGCATGAAACAGCGTGGTAAGTAAGGTTTTAATGCAATGTTGGTTCATTCGGTGTCATACTGCACGTTTCATGCGTTTTTATTTTTTTGCTGTTATCATATTTCTGACTTGCGTATGCTTATTTTATACATATATTGTAAGGCAATTTATTGTCCCATCAGGCAATTTTACTCTCTTTTCTTTATTTCTTACTTTTCTCTACGGTTCCTTTTTAAAAATGCAATTCCGTCACCAGACATTGCCAACACGCTCGGTAATTTTACAATATGCGTAAAGAAAAAAGGTGTACCTGGTTGATGTGTAAATCTATTCAAATTATACATGTTTTACGCCGTAATCGTGTAATTTACCCAGTTTTCCATCCACCCTGTTCAACACCGACAGATCCTATGCCACCAAACAGAAAAACCCAAAACGCCCACGACAAAAGCCTGGATGCGGAAGGTGAAGTCCTCATCTAGTAGAAAACAAAAATGAACTCGTATAATGCTTAAGGTAAGGGTTAACTGATCCACAGATAAAACGGCAAAGAAGCACAAATACATTTTCCTGCAAGGTTTCAGATACTGCAGTGTTGCTGTACTGTTTAGTCTACGTGAAACCTTACTGCTGTACTCAAATGCTTTTACTATTTTTCTTTTGCACGCGATGCGTTAGCTAATGATTGGTGCATTTTGTCAGCTTACCGACATCGCCGGAAAATGTTAAAAAAAATAATCGTCTTAGTCGGCTTAGCACAGCTGTACATGAAATTCAGGGTTTGTGTAAGTCCTTGAAAACCTGGAAATTTCCTGGAACGTAATATTGAAATTCCATGCTTGAAATAGTGCCTACCGATATATGTATCATCAATAGGGTGATGAACGGAATGTAGATGACGTAATTGAAGAACACCGATAACATAGCCAAGAAGAGTCGAGTGTGTAGCATTACATTATGCCTCCTTTGTTTGGGAATGAAAAGTTTTAGAGCTTTGCTGTGTCTTTTAGTGTTTAATGCACGGTGGTGACGTCACGCCAACACATCCCCATGCTAAAAGTGTAGCCGTTATACGCGGTTAATCTCAAAACCTACACGTGACCGTGGGTTAATTTTGATAACCCACACTTTTTTTGATAATCTAACACTTTTTCCGCGCTCCACACAACCACTGCTCTACCATGTGACATACTTTGCAAAACTACGGTACACAACACAAATTCAACCAACATAAATAAGCACATTTGCAACCTGCGACATTTATCGTACTAACACGAAAAAAAAAAACAACCTCGCGTAGGCTACTATTCAAGGACCCCACCCATGGAAGAATGGCCCAATCCGCCAACCTTTCGCTCCGACAGTACTAAAACTAGGCTACTGACACTTGTAAACACACCTAAATACACCTAAAAACATACGATACTCGAGCGAACAGCACATTTGTAACCTGGCGACATTTTCTGCACTAACACGAAAAAAACCAAAAAAACCTCGCGTACGATGCTAGCCCCCTCCCCACCCCCATCCACTTGAATGGTCCAAGCCGAATCCGACAACCTTTCGTTCCGACGGTACGAAAACTAGCCTACTGACACCTTCGAAAAAACACCTAAAAATCTACGAGACTCAAGCAAATAGCGCATTTTATACGCTATATCTTATTTAAACTAATAAAGTAGAAAAAATACGGTTTTACCTTAAACACAAAGGTCGGTGACTGGGACTGGATATAGGGACGTCCTCGCGTACGGGAGACTTTCGCAGACAGGAAGTTTAAACCGGAAGTTTGAGTTCAGGAATTTACGTCATGTATCACAAATAAAATTTTAAAATAATTTTTTTTTAATCTCAAATAACTAGATATGTTGGCTCGACGTCACACCTTAGGATTAAAATACATATCCGTGAGACGTTGTCGATTTAACAGTTATAATTGCTCGCGAGCGATTATAACCGTTAAATCGACAACGGCTCACGGATATCTACTACATAATGGTTGGATACAGCAGTAAGGTTACACGTGGACTAAACAGTACAGCAACACTGCAGTATCTGAATCCTTACAGGAAAATTTATTTGTGTTCCTGTGCTGTTTTGACTTTGGATCAGTTAAGCCTTACCTCAAGCATCAAACGAGTTCGTTTGTGTTTTCATATTCATGCTAAATTGGCGTACCATGCAGTTTTGATTAGCTTGTTTTATGTTTTGACATATCTAGATACACGCTAGTGTGCCGCCGACAAGTAATAGTAGATCGTCCGATTGTAGACATCCGATCGTTAAAAACTGATTGTTGATGAAAAAAGGCAGCTGCACTTAGCAGATTGTGTCTTTTTTTAATGAAACTAACTTATACCTGATTTCAGCATATTTGAGTAAATTCCCCATGCGGTAGAAAACTTTGCAAATCTTTTGAATCAGGTGTCTTGGGTCCAGTAACGAAGAAAACGTCAACACGAAAATGTGGGAATGCGTCCTTCGTGGAGAAAAAGTGTCCTCAATAACGTTGATTTGTGTAACTAGTAACTAGTCCGAAGGCTCCCATGTAATTCTCATAGGGTATAACGACACGTCTACAGCTGATTAAGGAAAGTTGCCAGATCTAAATATCGGTAGACGGTATAGAGTCATATGGGGGAGTGCCTTTTTCTAAAATTGGGGTTGCAGCTAGAAGCACGTGGCCCTGAAGTGGCTCGTAAGTACAAAATTATTGTTGTAACCATTGTTTGTATGATTGTCATCCATCAATAGATTATAACATGCTTAAGTGTTACACGCTTATCGTTTCAGTATCTAATAGTCAGAATTCATGGTTGTTGCAAGTAGGTGGCCGGGGCCTCAATAAAATAGGAGAAAATTGGAGAATGTGTCACTAAGAGACGGAGTATGTTTTATTGCAAATGTTTGGTCGGTTTTTTGTTACGGTACACGAATCCAAACTAAATTATCTGCCCCACGACGATAAAAAGGACAATTATGTGTTCTTGAACACCATGGTAACTAAGTGATTGAATGATTAACGTTAAGTTAGGTGGGGCCAAGTGAGAATGGATGCGCTGATTGAGTAAACGAAGCGAACGAAAATCAGCGTCAAACCATGTCAATTTCTCTGACGTAACGGGTAATTTGGCAATAGCAAAGATGAAAATTATGAATGAGAAAATTTGTAGACATAAATTTTCTCAAGAAAATAAGGTACAGATGACGATTACACCGTCTGATCTTTGCTTCATTCACAGTACTCTGAAAGTAGTGATAGCCACCCAAAACTCAAACTGGTATAAGAGAAGCCGCCAAGTTTCAAAAAATGGTCGGCCTTTCAAAGTAGTGATATCACTCAACCAGGGAAAGGCCGCCAAAGTTAATCCTATTAGCCAAGTTAATCACACCGAATAATACTTTGGACGTTAAATGAAAACTTGAAGAGGACGGTACACGAACTCTTACTGAATTATCTGCCCCACGACGATAAATGGGTAGGCTTGTTATTAATTTATTTGGAAGCATTAATGAAACCGACATTTGATTTTACGTAGAATTAATGTTGTCAAGTTAATTCTCATAGGGTAGAAAGCCACGTCTACAGCTCATTAGGGAAAGTTGCTAGATCTAAATTTCGGCAAACAGGTAAAGCGTCATATGTGGAAGTACCTTTTTCTAAAATGGGGGTCGCAGCTGCTGCAGCACGTGGCCGTCAAGTAGCTCGTACGTGCCAAATTATTGTTGTAACAGGTAAAGGTGATGAATATACCGTGAAATTCTCTGTACATTTACAAGCCTATGCAAGTTTTGACCGTGTCAATTTCACTGGCGTAACGGCTAATTGGACCACGGCAAATTGGACCAGTAGCAATATTCTAGTTTTAATTTAACTTTCGAACTATTAGTAGGTGCGATTAACTTGGCTAACAGGATTAACCTTGGCGGCCTTTCCCTGGTTGAATGATATCACTACTTTGAAAGGCCGACCCTTTTTTGAAATTTGGCGGCTTCTCTTATACCAGTTTTGGTATCAAGTTAGTCTTCTGAACTCCTTGCAAAACGCACTGAATTTCGCTCGCTTCGTTCGCTCATTCAGTGCCAGTCTTCCCGTTGAAGTTGGTTTTCTGCAGCTCTCCTTCAGTGGCTTTGGCCTTTGTTCGTATGATTACAGGACGGCCAGCCCAATGGGCAAAGAACATTTTAACTTTAGCACGGTAGGATGACGTCAAACCACTACATAAAATAAAATGCCTAATAAGGATAATACTTCCACTTTACGTTTCCTCAAAGTGAGGGTGAATTGTTGACTATTCAGCATTGTTAGAATTTGTTTGAACGTAATTCTTGCACCTTGCAGCTGGCATTTGTTGATCGGCATTGTTGCAAATTAACAATGTTTAAAACAAACATTGTACATTGTATATTGGCCGTTGAGGGCCACGTAACTCCGGAATGGAACGACCAATTGAAATTTCTATTTCTATAAAAGGCACATCTCCGGAAGTAGCTCTTTCAAATGAGCTAAGAACCAGATTCGTAGAACAAATAGTTTGAGCTGTACAGAGCTTAGTTATTAGAAACGTGTCGTGCCAAGAAGTAGTAGTCAAAAATGAAAATCACGATTCCAGCTCATGTCCAGATCTCTGATGTGACAAATCGGAAATTAATAAAAGTTGGTACACATGTTCACCAAGTCCAACAAAGCTTGTATACTAAATATGAGTGGAAAATATTGAAATACAGCAGAGAAATTGAGCATCGAAATTTTAGCTTTAACATGGGCGGTTGAGGTCAAACCTTACAGACCAACTTTGCTAATTATTCCAGCCAGCCTTGATTTCAGAAACGAAACGGGTTCCTAATTTCACGTCACTTAGTTACTACTCTCAGCTGCCGTTTGCTAATGGAAACTACAGTCAAGTTTAATTTTTTTTTCAAATATTTCAAGGTAAAACCCATAGTGTACAGTGTAATTTTTTACCTAAATATTATTATTCGTGAACCTAATTACGGTCACTTGTTTCCCAGCTGATAAATGAGTTTGCATGCACAACAATTGTGGAACGTAGGTCATAATTCACTTAAAATGTGGCAAGTGCATACTCCCTGTGGTAAACATTTTGCGTCTTCCTGATTTCAATAAAAAATTGATTAAGATCGTTGTATACGGTGGTTCGTAAAAACGCAGCAGCTAAACTTTTTCTCCAAGTTTAAACTTTTTTCCTAAGTTTTTGAAAAAGTACAAATGTGGATCACTTTTCAGAATCCAAACTTCAATTCTGATTTTTTTTTGAAAAAACAACCCAACTTTTAGCCACGAGTTAAATTCGGTCAAAAAAATGCATAAAATATAACCCGGTTTTAAAAATCAAATGTGCGTATCTGAGTGGAATGAAGTGATACCCAGGTTCACCCTTTTTTGGCGCCTATGTAAAAAAAATAGTGTTGTTAGCACCTTCAAGAACCGTAAAGAAACAAGGAAATGTCTAGTGAAACGTCAATAGTTTTGAAATTCAAAAAGAACATTTAAATTTACGATTTTAGCAAACAATGGCTGTATAGCACTTGGGTTTACACATGGGGAAAAAGGTTGTAAGTTGTTAAGGTTACAACCATGCGTCACATCAATAAACTTGCTGACTTTCCAAACTGTAACGTTTCATATTCCAGTAACGTTTAAACCCCTCACATACATGTTATATTTAAAAGTTGATCTGCCAAAGTAAAGAAGAAAACAATATGAAAGTGGAACTAGAAGTTACAAATCCTTCGTTACTTTGAATGCAATTTTAAAATGTTTAAGTTCGGCTGTTTTAATTCTTATTTTGTTGGTGTAAACTTTAAGTCACTGAAATCAAAAGTTACCAGCAAATTTACCCTTTTAAAATTGTGGTTCGGAACTGTACAGCTGAAGTCTTCTGCATTTTCGAAAGAGATTTTCAATACGACCTTGTCACGTTTACGACACTCCTCAACAAAATATGGCTTCAATTCCTCTTACTTTTTAAATAAATGATACAATAACTCAAACAGATTCATAATACATATTCCTGTTATAGATCCAAGCAAACCTCCTAAATCACACAGAAGTTTCACAATCGAGTCTGCAGGCCGAGTAGTGAATGTTAAAACCACATCAGTGTTAGCACTAACCGTTACCGTAGTAACTTCGATTGGTGCACGTTGTATATTAACGATTCTCGTTTCGTAGATCCTCTTGGTGCAAGGTGGTAAGCATTTACAGTCGTCTGGGCCTTCTGGTAAAACGAATAACTCAAAATACTTTTTATGGGAAAGTGTCCCTGATTTGCTAGAAGTGCATGAAGGTAGGTTCATCTCAGGCATATAAGGAAGGCTGCGGGAGAGGAAATGGCACAATTAGAACCCTGAAGCATATTTCCCTGGATTCTGAAGCACATTTCCCTGGATTTCCTGGAAGCACATTTACCTGAAGCACTGAGAAAAATTTTGTTACCTGAAAGTATTTAAAATAGTAGAAGCCCCGCGTCCTTAAAGGGGCTGTAATATCCTAAAGTTAGCCGTTAACAAAATTTTTTGTGTGAACTGGCGTGAATAGATTTTTCCACCTGTTGCTTACAGCGTGGTAACAATTGTCGATCTCCATTCACGGAATACATTCCAATAGACACATTCCGTCAGTAAATGTAAATAAAAAAATTTAAAAAGCATGTCGATTTTTGGGCGCCGGAAAATTATTAAGGACTTAAGTTTTTGTAACCACAGAAGCATTTATATAATAGGGAAACAAAAGTTAAAAGAAGTGAGCAATAGTAACGTCAAAATTAAAAAAAAATTGTAAATCTGCTTGAAATTTAGACCCGAAAACCACAAATGAAAGAACTAATTTTAGCAACTGGAAATTAAATACTTACTCCTTAACCCACAAAAAGACCAAATTTAAATCTGTACATTATTTGCAAAATAAATATTATAACTTTGATTTTAAAAAATAGGTTGGAAAAAGAAAGATGGCATATACTCGAAAGTAAATTGTGAATGAATTGAAAGGTAGATTGTAAAGTTCTCTTACCTACAACGAATTTGCAATGAAAGTTTCAGGTTCAAACAGTTGTTGATGCAATTGGCATGTTCCTTCTCATTAAAACAGTCATAAGCCTTATGTTTAACCGATATCACCCACAATCATAAAAAGACAATAGATACTAAGTGCAGGGTTGTGAAAAGTCGTTTTTGAAAACCTAACTCGACTGGATTAATCGTTTATTTGGAGGGGAGGACAGCGATTTTCGGTTTGTGTCGTTGCGGGTTTAATCAGGTTTTAATAAGATTTTGTATACGATTTTTCGGGTTTTATCAAGTTTTACTGTTTATTTAACTTTTCTTATGTTTGTTGATTTTTTCTCAGCTGATTTCTGCCTCATTTGAACTATTAATTTAGTCGAATCCTGCTAAAACTCCCAATCACCTGAGAGGTAAAAGCACAGAAAAACTTATAAAAGTTGTGCAGGTCACTAACTTATTGTTGAGCCTTAGAACTGGCAGATTTAAATATTTTATACAAAATAAAAATTATAGACTGCTGCTAGAATTTGTTGTACAAGTTCTATAAGTCGGGTAACACAATTTTTTTTTTCAAAAATTGATCTCTGTTTATAGGGTTTAAAAAGGCTTTTTTGTCGTGTGTCACACTTGGTTTTATAGGACTGGTGGGAAAAATCACAACAACCCTAAGTACCAATGATAAAAATAGGTATATATCAGTTGAATGCATCCTCTGATATTTCAGCTTGTCACTAAAAAACGGCAAAATATCACCAACAAAATATCACCAAAAACAAAACACGATTGTTAGGTAAAAAATGAAATATGCAGAATTACGCAAGATTTTAAAATGAGGAGATAACTTCGTCACTTGTATTCCAGTCGAAGTTATTATGTGCATGAATAGTACTAAATGATAAGTAATTCAACAGGAAATAGAAGGAAATACGTAACTATTTAACTCAGTGGATTCTAACTGCAGAGAAGGTTTGTAAAAACGATAAATGTTTAACAGCCTAAAAAAAACGGTTTGACAATGTCTTTTCCGTATTTTAGTAAACGTGATGTAAATGACTAGTTGTGGAAACTCGGCAATGCAATCTATTTACTGTTTTTGTCCCTGCAATTCATGTTTCGGATTCAGTCAATGAAAATTTGCGGAAAAAAAATACATTGATCGCAAAGTCAATCGGATTTATTTTGTTTTAACTGAATCTCTATATCTTCTTCTTACATTAGAGTTCGCCACACAACCAAAACCAAAACATTCGCCAACTTAATCTCACCGAATAATGCTTTGGACGTTAAATGAACACTTGCACATTACTACCGAAAGTAGCAATATTCTAGTTTTCATTAACCTTCGAACTATTAAGCAGTGCGATTAACTTGGCGAATGTTTTGGATTGTTGATATCACTCCTTTGAAGGGCTAAACCATTCGGAACTTGGCGGCCCCTTTTACCAGTTTTGGTTTTAGATATGATAGATTAATCGGGATGGAGAGGGACAATTTTGCTAAGAAATACCTAGGCCTAAGAATAAAACAGATGCTAGCAATAATTATACTCTTATGCTAACATCGCAACGGAAATAAAATACTAACTCTCTGATGTGTTTGTGGGGGAAGAGCAATCAATATTGTTACTGGTCATAACGAATTAGTGTGCGCGTGCGGTTAATGCTCGCTAAAAGCCCTTGAACGAATTAGTGTATTTTGTGGTTTGACCTCAATTTCCTTCGTCGAAGCGAAATTTCCGTTGCCCATTTGCTTTTGGTTTGTGTAATTACGAAGAAAGTCAAAGGCGCTGAAAAAGAGCTGCAGAAAAATCAGCTACCAACTGAAGTATATGCGCTGAATTATCATGCAAAGCACGCGAAATTCAGTGCTATTCTGTATTCTTAACAAAGAGTACACAAGATTATGTATGTTATTATTGTATTTTATTTATGTTTCTTTTTTGTTTTGATTTCGCTACAATTAAATCTTACCTTAACTATCAACTGAAAAAATGAACAAAAGTTGGCGAGCGTGTGTGTCTATGTTTTGACCTAATTCTCGTTAATTCTATGCTCTTGGCATTAAATTTGTCTAATACCCAATATAAATTAATTGTTATTATGAACACAGCCAAACGAAACCAGACATTTTTCCTTTTTTGTTGAAGATGAACAAATTTGATCTGCACTGTACTGAAAATATACGTAAAATCATTAAATAGCCGTTTCTTCCCCTTTTTTAAGGGCCATCGTTTATTTTGAATTTTAATTTCTTCCCCCGTTTTTGACAATTGTAATAGGTTTAATTGTACTTACTTGTCTAGTGGTTGAAAACCGCAGCAAAGTTTCACGTGAACTAAACAAAGTAGCAACAATGTGGTCTCTAAACGTACAAGAAAGTTTATTCGTGTCCCCTTCCTGTCTTAGTTTCACTTCAGTTAAATCTTATCTTTAACATCAAACGAGTTCGTTTTTTTTCCTAATACACAATACTGCCAATATTTTTCAAAAGTAGTCTCATTCTATAAAATAAACAGTGATAAACCAGGAACAACTGTTTAAACAACACTTATTACCATATTTTTTTAATATGGTGATCTTTTCCTGTGCTCGAAGCAGCTGGTAGAACAATCTGGCTTCAGTGTCTCTGATGATCTGCGTGGTATCTGCCTTGTACAGGTTCCGTCAAGAGGTTCATTCTGCAGTGGATGCTTGGAGTGCAATAGAGTATCAACGAGTTGGTCATGAGTCTCTGGGCCAGTTGATATACAAGTATGCTAAACATGAGGGTCATAAAGCAATGAAGCATTAGAATGCATGCTGCCTGGTGTGGTGGTCCATGGCATGTTCAGCAGCTGTCCAAGATTACAGAGGGCCTTTTGACAGCAAACACATCCCCGATGGCTAACGTGTATGGCTCTTGTTAGTGAGTCTCGATTCATTTTGCAAAATGAGAAATAGTCTTTTAGCGTGGGACTGTGTGCATGAATTGGTTCAGGTTGTTCCATGACAATTGTTTGGAACTTGGTATGCCCACAGGATGCCAAGCTATGACTTGGCATGGGTATTCGCTGCTAGAGTCATGATTCTCCGTGGCATTGCAATGCCCAATGCCTTTAAAAATCGGTTCTCTTAGGTTTATGAACTACCTCAGGGCCCAAGTCCACCGAGCAGTAAACCAAATTGGTGTGGAGGGCCTGCTGAATTGCCGCTAGTGATGGCAAAAGTAACATCGGTGCTTGTTTAGTGTTGTTCAATGAGTGCAGTAGGATTTGATGGATTATTGTTTGATCGATTGAAGACCCTCTGCTTGGAAGCACAAAAGGACCTGCTGGACCTTTTACAGAAATTTATTGAAGAAAAACCACTGCCCCTTCTGGCTTTTCACAGTACTTTCCGTGGTTTGCAAACGTGGTAAAAGTCAGTTTCCCTTGGTGAGTTATCGTCCAACTGCGCTTTTATCCTGCATCCGAAAGTTGTATGAATGTATTCTTGTTCATCTTCTAATATAGGTTCTTAAGCATGCAAGCAGCTTGCCAAGGTTGCAGTACGGTTATCGGAGCAACCCAGCGTACAGGATGTCACACTGTACCTGAAGGCCAGAGCACGACAGGCATGGTTGTATGGGAAGGTAGTACTCACTGTTCTTCTGGATATACGGGCAGTATATGATACAGAAATGACATAGTGGGTTCGGTTGTCTCTCCGTGCTATGGGTGTTAGAGAAATGCTTGTTGCTGCAATTTTGGCGTTACTTCGTGCACATTTTGTGAAGCATGTTGGTGGTTACTAGTTTAGTATCTTATTGATGGATAGAAGTCTCCCACAGGGTATCCGCCTGAGTCCAGAATTGTTTAAGGTTGTGTTGAATGATGTCTTAGAGGAATTAGCAGTTCATACTAATGTTGTAGCATACGCTGATGATATTGCCGTGTGGCTTGTTGGAGCAGACATATCAAGCCTGGTTGAAACTATTCAATAGTACCATAATGTAATTCATGATGGTAGTGTGCTTCTTGCGCGACGTGGCTTGGCCTTGTTGCTGGAGAAAACTGAGGCCATAGTATTTGCTTGTGGACTGCCAGTGGTTGTCACTCTGACTGTTCAGTCGTCGGTAATGTCAACGTCCAAAGAAGTAAAATATCTTGGGGTGTTGTTGCACTCACAGTTAAGTTGGTGTGGTGATGTAGCTGTGGCTAAGAATAGGGTAGCTAATCATCTGCGAACTCTGAAGGCATATTGCTACACAATCACTTCGAAGACAGGCACTCAGTTGCAGTGACCGTGTGTGGATTATCTTCCATTTTTAGCATGTGCCATATGCACACTTGAAGGTTTGCAGGTTTTTGTCAATGAGTGCTTACATGTGGTTACAGGTTGTCTTGTTTTTACGCTAACTAGTGCATTGCTGGTAGAAGCAGGTGAAGTACCAGTTCGTTTATGTGCAGTGGAGTTGATGGAGAATATTTGCCATCGCACTTTGATCAGAGTGATCGGCAACCGAGTTTTGGTGACCGGGATTCTGGTGGAGTATATCATTGGGTCTATTGGGCTAGGTGCAACGCTTCTGCAGGAGCTGCTTCTTTCGTCCGTTGCCCCATGTGGTGCCTACTTGTCCATGGGCTAGGTGTAGCGACCTATGGCATAACTAAATACAGATGCATACCTATTTACGTTGCCTGTTGGACTTATATGTCAGACTGCCTGAGCGGGGAATCGAACCCAGCACCTTTGGAACCAAAGACCAAGGTACCGCTGAGCCAGACTGACACGGGCCGTGTCAGTCTGGATCAGCGGTAAAAAAAGGCCGTGTCAGTCTGATTCAGCGGTATAGAGGCCATGTCAGTCTGGCTCAGCGGTAGAACCTTGGCCTTTGGTTCCAAAGCTGCTGGGTTCGATTCCCCGCTCAGGCAGTGTGACATATAAGTCCAAAAGGCAACGTAAATAGGTTTGCATCTGTATTTAGTTATTTCTTGTGAGCCTTTGGCTTTCCCGTCTTTGACCTATAGCATGTTTTTGACTCGCTCCTGCTCTATTTACTACTGAAGTTTGTTGTGATGTCTCGTATCACCGAATGGAGAGTGAGGGAGAAAAAGGGGGTTTGCAGAAATGGGGCAAAGTGCTAACATAGTCTGCTATGCAGACGATGTTGCTCTGTGGTTCGTGGTTACTGACCCGAGCTCTCTCACAGTACATGTTCAAGCAGCGCTTGATCGTATTGTTCAGCACCTTGCTGTGGGAAACGTATGTCTAGCATCTGCAAAACAGAAGTAATGGTGTTCTCACAGTCTGCTACTGTGCGTACAACCCCCTTCAATGTATGTGTTGATGGCACACACCTTGGTGTCGCACGTGTCAAATATCTTGGTGTTTAGCTAGATGGTGTGTGAGAGTAGACAGACCATGTCAGAATTTTGCGAGAGAAGATCGCAAGCCGTCTACCTATTCCTAAAACACTGGTCCATTATCGAGATGTGAAGAGAGGTGCGACGATGTATGTGTGTCGTGCACATATTCATGATGTTTTGGATTACCACCTTCCCTTTCTTGTGATTGTTCATGCACAGCGCAGTCACAAGAAGGGAAAGGTGGTAATCCAAAATGGCACGAAAATGTGCACGAAACACATACATCAGTGCACCTCTCTTCACATCTCGGTAATGAACCAGTGCTTTAAGGACCGGTAGACGGCTTGCGATCTTCTCTTGCAAAATTCTGACATGTTCTCTCTACTTTCACCAACCATCTGTGCAGCCTTCAAGTAAACATTAATGACTGAGAGTTGTGACGGGTTGTTTAGTGACGACTCCAGTTCAGGAAGTCCGGGTTTAGGCTGGAGAACCGCAGCTTCATCTCAGGGCAGATGAATTGCTAGAGGCTGTCTGTGTAAGAAACATGAGGAGAGGGAAGCAAGGCCCTGTTGCAGAAATTCTCTCAGACTATGTAGTCCTCAGTGACAAGGACTGCAAAAGTCTAGGATCGGCTGAACAAGGAACGTCATTGCTGTCTGACCCTATTCTCAGCCTGCTCTTGAATATTTCTACTGTGTGTCCTCTCTGTCCTTGTCACCAGTACACTCCACTTCTCTCGCTTTTCAGATTATGCAGCACTTCTGCGTGAAGGATCTTTTGCACTGCGTCATTTCTTAGATAGGCTAGGATGGAAAGGGCTGGAATCTCCATTCCAGAGCTAAAGGTTGAGGTGCGTCGACCACTTTGGACTGCCACTTATAGTTTTGCCTGTGAAATGGTGGCACTTTCCATAGCACTAGATGTTGAAGCAGACTTACAGTTACCTGAATTTGCGATCTTATCTGACTCACGGTCATGTCTGCGCTCACTGCAATATGCCCTAGGGTCGATGTCTGTAAGTGATCCTGTGTTGTTTACTGGAAGCTCTGGGTTGCCACGCAATCCTCCTTACCTGATACAGAGGGCACAGAGGAGTGAGGGCAACAAGTATGCGGATCAAGTTGCAAAAGACTCTGTGTCTGATACCATGAGTGTCGTATCTCTTATGCAGCCTGTGAACTCACCCAGATCGACCCTGCGTTCCTGGACATTGCAAACTGGGAATGAAGAGTGGGCAGCATCAACAAAGGTAGAGTGCTGTGCAGCATTCATCCCTTTTGTTTCTGCAGCATCGCTCTTGGTAATCTTCCGTTCTGGATGACACATCTTTTGTCACGCGTGAGAACTGGGCATTCATTGCTGCAGTTTCATAAACACCGGTTAGGCTGGACTGAGACGTCATTATGTGAGTGTGGTGAAGATGGTTAATTGACTCATCTGTTGTTGCATTGTTGTCGATTTCATTTCCTACGTCATTCTCTCGGGTGCTGGATTGTGAAGGATTCATCACCTGCTTATCTCTTGTGTGCAAGTGATTCGACGAAGGATGCAACGTGCTTAAGTGCAATTGACTGATTTGTCAAAGCGACTGGTGCCCACCTGTGAGCCCCAACTGCCTCCTTTGTTTCTGCCCATGACTGTTTTTGAGGGATTTAACTCCTTTTTGTGTGTATTGTCGTAATACCTGAATTGTATAGCCAGTTAGTATACCGTGGAGATCATATGACCTGTATTTGCTGAGTGTGTAATGTAGTTGTACGTCGCAATATGTGAGGCACTGAGTGCCATTCAGAGTGTCAGTTTGGGGATTACTCGTAGCACAGATGAAAAAGCATCTGTTAGTCCGTCTGTTTGCGGTCCGGTTGTATGGTTCGGTACGTTGTGATGCAAAGAGTAGTAATGGTGTTGTGTATGTCTTGTGGTAGTGATGAATTGTATTAATTAGGGATGGATACATGGCTTCGGGCTGCGGTCCCAATAAACAAATTCATTCATTCAGCCTCCGCCTGTCTAGTTTTTGAAAATTGTCGCGAGCAAACGAACTCTAATAAGCACCGTGGTAATACCAAAGTGAGATTTTCTTCAGGCTGTACAAAAAACGATTTGCAATTAAATTTCATAAGGAGTTTTCAATAAACACTTACATACAGCAGAATCATAAAACAACCAACAGGGGGGGGGGGGTGGATTGAGGCTTAATGGCGCATCGCAACCAACAGGGGTGATATCACATATAAACCCCATAAGGTTAAAGGAACCCATTAAGTTTTCATCATAGATAGTAGTGATGTCAGGGACAAAATGGTTGCCACCAAGTTTGTCGTCCTCACTGCGACCTCGGTGATTGTCCAGTACAATCCAGTACAATGTCCAGTACAAAGGTGGGAAAACCTTAAAATGCAAATTTTCTGATGCCGCATTCTAACATATTTCAAAGAAGTCTCTTTCAAACGTTATTTTTTTTTTATAAACAACCAATTGTGAAGCACATAATAATGATGTTGCATGGCATACGTTACTTTGATGAGACACTTAAGAGCTTATTAACAAAGCTACACTTTCGTTGAACTTTTTGAAGTATCGGAAATTGAATGCGTAATGGTGTGAAGCCCTGGAAGTGTTAATTGTGTGATGCTGCAATTTTACTTCTACAGCAACTAATATCATTGGGTTCTTTTGCCTGTCGAGCAATGGTCTAAATAACGAGGAGGGAAGAAAAAAAAAAGCCAAGGCGTATTTTGTTTGATAGCCATAATATACAGTATGCAAATGACGAAAATAGTCAATAAATAAAAATGAAGCGGTTGTGCGTTTCCTAGCAAGGGAGCGTAAAGGGACCATTAAATTTGCTCCTCTCCCAGAAAAAAAATTATTTACGCCATTTC
This sequence comes from Lithobius niger, assembly GCA_023313725.1. Taxonomy (NCBI): domain Eukaryota; kingdom Metazoa; phylum Arthropoda; class Chilopoda; order Lithobiomorpha; family Lithobiidae; genus Lithobius; species Lithobius niger. The sequence goes on from JAHWFP010057408.1 coordinate 49,713, forward strand.
TGTCAAGGTCAGGTGCAGCAGGATATTGAGGGCCCTACTGTGTAGCCGACAGAAATCAGGGAATTCGCCGAATGCGATACGAGGGTCCTTCCCCCTCCCCCCCCCCCAAAAAAAAAAGAAAGTAGATTTATTTTTGTCCAAAGTCTTGGACAAAAAAACGGTCCTGGGGATAACAAAACGGCCAAGGGGCAAAGTACAAAGTAGCAAGCAACCGCCCCTCCTCCCATATATTACTTTTTTTTGGGGGGGGGGAAGTGAATTGCTTCCTATTTCCGTTCTTTGCCCCTAGGCCGTTTTACCCCCAGGACGGCAGTTTTTTTGTGCGTCCCCACTCGCTGAATCCACGATGGGGAAGCAAGGGCAGGAAACCAAGGGGATCTGGGGCCCTAGCCTCCACTTGATCGCTTTCGACACAAAAAGTAAGATACAACGTCGAATACTGTTTGAAAAGACCTCATAGTGTGAGTCCCGAACACCTTGCGAGGTTGCCCTGTCTCATTCGGCCAACTAAACGTAAGCGGCCATTTATAAGAGCTTCGGGGATCGAGGTTACGGTACAACGGTACTTAGGCTACAACACTTCGTTGCAAGTGAATACGGTACTGCTTGCCTCTACTTATAAAATAAAAAATTTCTTTAATATGTATGTAACGCATGCAATGATAAACTATCAAATTATTAGAGTTGTTCGCTGAATAAATAGATATCCACGACATTTATTTGTGTAGAATTAATTGAGCTGCTATTCACTTCCAATGGCATTCACGTCTATCTTTTGAATCCACTGCGATTAGTCATGCGCTAAGTCGTCAAGAGCTTCTGAAGGAGAGACGGGAATAATGAACAAAGGACCATTGGTATCATAAATCCCAGTTTTCAAAGGATCAGTTTTTCCGAATTTAATAGCTTTAATCAACGTTTTCTAAACATTAGATGATTAATTTTTCATAACCACGGTTCACCAACATAAATAACGATAATAATAATAATAAATAAATACTTCGAAGAAATTAGGACGATCATTTTGATGCTATTTACTTGAAAGTGCTGCCACTACGACATAAATCACAGTAGATCTCGGTCTTCCTTCACCGCCGATCAAAATTGGTTTGTTTTAACTTTGAACTTTTAAAATTTCCAAAACATAACATTTTTTTTTAATAAATGGTAACGGTTTCAGGGTCCATGCCCTACCGTCTCCTTGCTGGACTCTTCTTAATCGGCTAAACCATATTATTATTATTATTAAATGTTATGAATTACTAGTTTATATTTAACCAGTGCATGCCGAGCCAGAGGAAAGCAAGAGGTAGGGGGGGTGGGTGGGTGGGTGGGCAGTGCCGTAATTAGGAGTGGTGCAAGGCACCCAGGACCAAGAAGCAGTGGGCCCAAAACTCAACAATTGGGGGCCCAAATAAGACAAAATTTACTACGTTTTGGATGGGGTTGGTAGTTACTTTGTCCGTAAATTTGTTTACTTGTTGAGGAGGGGCCGAACATTTCGCCCTTGCACCTCTCCTTGGAAAAAGCTAGTTGCGGCATTGGGGTGGCGAGCAGGAACGAGCTAGACTTTCAAAGATGTGGGGAGGGGGTGGGGGTTGGATTTGGAAAAAGAAGTGAAATTGCACCAGTTTTTGAGGGACTTTTCTTTTTTGGTGTTCCTTGCTATCTATGCTCCTCCCAATTATAGGACCGTTTTGTTCCAATGAAAAGGCAAAAGGAGATTTAGGCTGAAAAGGACATTTTTTACTATCCTGTTGACCGTTTCGTTGGTTGGGCAGAAAAAAAGGGCATTATTCGGTTAAAAGTGAGCCAGGTGCCCCATGTAGCTACGCCCTTGCAGTGAAGGGACAAAGGGGACCAATAAATTGGTCTCACCTGGAAGAGGGCTTCAGCTGGTTGAGGAGAAAAATTATTGCCAGCAAGCTTTAGGTTGTCGAATTTGAAAAGTGGCTATTGAGACTTATCGAATAGTAGCGAAATCTCATCTCTCAAAACATTAAAAAAATATGCATTAATAATAGCAATTCCAGCTAAAGTGATAAAAAATATCTTTCCTGGAAGCGAGGATGCGTTCAGTTTCTGCTGAGATAGCAGGACGGAGTGGGTTGGGGGCCGAGAAGCCCCAACTCAGAATTTTTTTATGGAATGGGGGGGGGGGGTTGGTAAAGGAATACCTTATTTGAAAGGTCTTAATTTGGCGAGTAAAATGCCGCAACGATAGCTTCGATACGATGAACCCATCCAAAATGGCAGCCGGTCAAATTTTAGATATTTCCTCTGCATCCCTATGTATTACTCAGGTTAAAGACGTAGTAAAGAGACGTAGATGGCAGCAAAATGCATCGTTCAATTTGATTGGATCATACCTACAACGTCTTTTGCTTTTTTGAAACCCAGAGTGTGGGCCTTTCCAGGGTGGGGGCTGGGGGGGGGGGGACACTGAGGCCCACACTTTGGGCTTCAAACTGCAGAAGATGTGGGTGTAATCCAACTAATTTGAACGAAGAAGCATTTTGTTGCCATCTATGTCCCTTTACGACATCTTTGGCCTGAGTAAGTCGTAGGGATGCAGAGGAAATTCCTAATGTTTGACCGGCTATCATTTTGGATGGGCTCAACGTATCGAAGCTATCGTTGGGGCACTTTATTCGCCTAATGAAGAACTTTCAAATAAGCTATTATTTTACCCCACATTCCATTGAGAATTTCTGAGTTGGGACTCTTGCCCCCCCCCCCCCCCCGAGGGGGCAAGCGTAATGCCGATTGTACAAAAAGGTAGATCCTTTAACCAAACTTACATTGCTAGAGTTTCACGATTTCCTTTCAGCACCTTAAAAAGTTGTGAGGGTATTCGGGACTTTTGGGACGCCCTGTATGGTGCCAACTACAGTCGCTTAATAGTTCAATACCATATTCATACTTCACATCACACATATTCAACGCACAATTAACTTATTATGATTTGAGGAATGCCAGAGAAATCACTAATTTAAAAATATTTTCCTCATACTTATTCTTTAGGTGTGTAATGATACATCACATTGGATGCCTTCGAAAATTAACCTGATTGGATCAAGCAAAATCGTGACTAGAACGATTCGTTATCGTATCGACTTTCATTCACGTGACAACAATACAGACACTATTATTTTGAACATCAAGCAGGAGTTTATTTACGTACTTGCTGTTAAGATAAGTTCAAGATTTAATCATTAATTGCTGAACCTTCGTCCACCCTGCACCGAACATAACAATAACTCATCCACCTGACACAGCAAATTAATGCAAATAAATGCAACGGCCTCCCCTTGTTTCTGTCTTGTTTCTGATTGGGCGGTAGTCGGTTCGTTTGCAGTTTTAGCCCCATGTTACCCCAGTTACCCTTAGGAACCAAACTCGACGACCATGGTTTGTTCAGTTGTCTAGTTTATTGCCTGAAGCATAATTTGAATACTATATGTACAGGTAATCGTCTAAATAGATCAAAGGATTATGACACGACATCTCTTATGACCTACGCCATTAGTACACACAACAGTATGTTTCTTCACAACCAGAGTTACGTAGGTCAATTTTCAAAGGCACCCCTAGTTTGATCGTTTGCTACGTTTAGCTCGGAACGGAAAGGCAGAATAAAACGGAGGAAATACTTTCATGAGTAATTTCCTGACGTCGTTTTATTGATTTAGATTTAACGATTTTTAGATTTAGAGCGTTACCAAACTTTAAATTAAGAAAATTAAACGCAGTATAAAAAAGGGAAAAATTCTTTATTCAACTGGTCCCGTTATGTTTTTTTTTTCGTTTCTCACCTATTGGACCGCGTGTTTATTCACCCGCCCCTCCCCACACACACACAGTTGGTGAGGTTTGGTCCAAGTGGTGTAATTAAGGAAGGAATTCTGGAAATGCAAGAATCAGGGTTTTTTTTACAATTGACTCTATTTTTATATTTTCTGAAGATTCAGCAGTAGACCCTATCATTTACAGAAAACAGTATAAACTCATCGAGCGTGAGCAGAATTTCAAAAAAAAAATGTGGGGGGCACACTTGAAGAAAGGGGGCATTTTGAGGAGTTTTTGACTTTGGATGATACACTAAATTGGTGTTTCATCCAAGGATAATTATTAATTAGGGATGAGTTCAAATGCTTACGCACATCCTGTCCGTCTACCCAAAATGCACTTTATTTAAACTCCAGATGCCCTTTTCCTGCCCTTGCCTCCCTATTGTGGAGTCAGGGAGTAGGAGCAGACAGCAAACGGTACAGGGGTAAAATACAAAAGTAGCAAGCAATTCAGCCCCACTCCCCCAAAGAAAAATTTACTTTTTATTTTTTTTGGTGGGGGGGTAGTTGCTTGCTACTTTTGTAGTTTTACCTCTGGAAAAAACAAAACGGTCCAGGGACAAAGTAAAAAAGTAGCAAGCAATCCCCCCCCCCAAAAAACAAAAATTAATTAATTTTTGTCCAAATTCTTAGGACAAAAAACGACCAAGGGGCAAAGTACAAAGAAGCAAGCAAGGGGAGGAGGGGAGTTGCTTGCTACTTTTGTACTTTGCTGTTAGGCCGTTTTGTTATGCCCAGAAGAGCCGGTTTTTTTCGTGCACCCCCCCCCCCCCCACTCTGACTCCCTAATAAGGAAGCAAGGGCAGGAAATCAAGGGGTTTGAGAATTAAACAAAGGGCATTTTGAGTGAAGGGGAGGGGAGGGGGATACATGCCCCAATGTGCGTGTGCCGTTGACCTCATCCCTAATTAGTAATCAAATCTTGGATAAAACACTGGTTCAGTGTTTCGACCAAGGTTAAACCAAACGCTTTAACGAAAAAGCCGCAAAATTTTGCCATTTGTTTGACTAGTCCTACGTGACTTAGAAATGTACGAACTAGGGAAATCAGTCATAAAATATGAATTAAATTAGACAGATGTTCGACGTTTTTTTTCCCTTTGACGTAACGCTTTGATTGGAATTTACTGCGACACAAGAAACAGCACCGTTTTTTAAAAGTTCAAAACTATTAATTTACGTGATCTTCCGGCAAATAAATAAGTTTATTGACGCATTCCGTTGTGTACATGAAATTATTATGACTGTAAATTGGCAGCTTAAGGCCAGTTTTGAAAGCTGTAGGTTAACTCATGGACTCGGGGATCTCGAATTTTTACTGCAAGATTTAAAGCTGAATGTTGGGCACGTGACCCTTCAAATTTACATGGAGGCAAGCGATGAATAACACAAGCTGCCATGCCCCAAAGTTCTGCTTGCTTGGCCTATGGTCCCAGACGGGAGCGCTTGAATACCTACCGGAAATGTGATTTTGCAAGGTGCACACTGGTCCTGTTATTTTCAACGCTGAGCATGCGGCTTAAAAACAATCGCATCCGTTGTGTGGCGCCAGTGACTGACGCGTTCGTAACATGGATAATGCCCTACACTACTTTTTCTGTAGGCTGGAATGCGAGTGATATACTTTTCGTCGTTGATGTTGCTTTTGATTATGCTTTGTAGAGCAACACAGTCATCTTTTACCACTGCCTGCTTTATGGACAATTAGCAATTTCGTGAAAGTCTATCAGTTCGTCACGAATAAATGACATCACTGTAACGGTATCCTATAATGTCTTCTCTATTGGAGGCAGGGGCTTCATGCACAATGTTAATTCTCACGCAGTTTTTAACATTGAATTGTCACGTGAACGTATGTTACTTACAATACCAGCTCATTATTGTAGCTCGAGCCAGGATGGAATTACACAACCAAATTCCATAAGGCTAACGTGACTTTCTTTAGAATTTTACCGTAGAGCAATCACCTATACACATCTCAAGAATGCATCCACACTAAAATGACACACAAAATTACTGCTGGAGTGAACCGTGAACACTGCGGCTAACCATAGCGACCGTTCATAAAGTATGTCACGCTATTTTGGGCCAATTTTGACCCCCCTCCCTCCCCATGTCA
>JAHWFP010057409.1:0-20072 GCA_023313725.1 Lithobius niger
TGGGCTGTAAGTTGAAGGACTGGCTAGAACAGATGGATACCTATATTAACAGCAAAAAAGGATCTGGGGATGAGTTGCGTACGCTTCTCCTCACGGTTTTGACTGGGAAGACGTATCCTGATAAGAATCACACTTGGGCTCAAATCCGCGCAAGCTTCAAGCGTCAGCACATCAGGGTGAAGCCGGACACGGGCTACCTGATTGAAATTTCCAGGATGTGGCAGTAAGAGGACTAGTCTCCACATGACTTCATGATTGCTGTGCAAGTCAAATGTTTGAGTTTGACCACCCCGATCCCTGAGGAAACTCAAGTGCAGATGATTTTGCTGTACTTCCTGCTAGACGTTCGCGACAAACTTGTTGCAGTAAAGCCGAAATCTTTTCGTGCTCTGCGTGCTGCGATCTCTGATTTACCTGATTGACATCTGTTTCACGGTCATCACAAGGCCAAGTCATCTGCGGACTCTGTAGTGCATCATGGACAGAAAACTGATGCTAGTGTTTTGCAGAATTGTAAACCAGTGCCTGTTGCTAATGTCATGCATTCTTTTTCAGGAGGTGCTGTTTTGCCAATGAATGTACATGCTTCTTCTTTTCAGCAAGGGTTGGTAGCGAGTGGTTCACCTAGTGTTCCGCAAGGTATGGTTGTGAGTGGTACGCCAAATGTAAATGTGAATTTGCAAGCTGTTGGTAGCCAGTGTTACACTACTGTAGGCCAGTTTAATGCTAGTAGTCTTGGTGTGGCGAATAACTCACACAATTCTAGGCAAACTTGTAACCCTACTGGTAATGGTAATTCTGGTGTAGTGAGTTTTGCGAGTAACATGAACGAAATGGTTTCGATAGTGGCAGTACTGGTAACACTCGGTCAAACCAGCAGAATGCTAGTACTGTTCAAGGTAACTCAGTTGGTTGCCAAGGTAATGTGATCGTTTTGGGTGATCCGAATGTACAAAACAGTACGCCTATGTTGACGAATCCTGTTCAAAGCAATCAAGGTGCTACTGGTGGTTTTATTTTTCCAGTTCAGGGTAGTGGTGTTGCGGGTAACCAAGGTAATGTTGCGAATGCTGGTTTTGTTGCGAATTCTGTGCAGGCAAGTGGAAATGTTGCTTCTCTTTCATTTTTGGGTGGAGCAGCTGGTGGTGCGGACGCCTCGAAGAATGTTCAGGGGGGTTCTCGCAAGAATTTTAGGCTACCTCGCAGCGAGTGGCTTAAAACCGTTGAGTGTAATACTTGTCATGTGTTAGGCCACCTTGCTAAAAATTGTCCATCAGGTGTTAGTCCCATGCGTTTGATAAATTCTCGTCAACCTGGTTTGATGTAGCTTGATATTTCTGTAAAGGGTTCTCACTTCGCTGCCTGTATGGATTCTGGTGCTAAGAGCAGTTGCATGTCTCGCAGCTGGCTGCAGCTTTTGTTTCCGCAATTTGAAATGATTCCCTGGCCTAAAGATAGCGCAGTTTTTGAGCTAGCTTATGGTTCCGTCGCAAAACAACCTCTGGGGACGATCAAGTTGTCTGTGTTTGAGAATGGTAAACACACTTTGGTTGATTTTGTCGTTTTTGAAGATTTGGGTGACAATTGCATTCTTGGTCTGGACTATTGGGAGAAGTCAGGTTTCATCCCCGATATTGCTAATCGTCGTGCCTATTTCTTTGACAAGGCTGCTGGTTCCCATTCTGGCACGTTTCCGCTGATTGGCTGGAACAAAAGTGATGTGGACAGCGACAAAGTTCCTTATAAGAATTGGTCCCTCGTCATTGGCTACTGAAGACGCTTCGTTCAATGCCATGACAGCCGAACAATTTTTGGAGTTGGATTCTCTCTTGGACAGGAACACATCTTTTTCCAAGGAAAGCTGGTCGTACAACGCTTCGTCAGCATGAGATCAAGTTCAACGGTTATCCGAAGCCTTTCGTCGCGAAGTATCATCGTCAGTCACCTGCCATGAAACGAGAGATGTCGGCCATGATAATCAGCTGCTTCAGGAGGACAAGGTCGAGCCCTCAGTAAGTGAGTGGGGTTCCTTATTCTTCATGAAGAGGAAGAAAAATGGCACCTTTCGTCCCATGCTTGACTACAGGAAGTTGAATGGTCAGATCAAGACCGACTCGTACCTGATGCCGAGGACGGAGGAAATGATTGAGTTTCTTGCTGGGAAGAACTACGTCTCTGTTCTGGATGGTGAATATGGCTTCCACCACATACCCCTCAGTGAAGAGTCATGGGATGGCACAAGTTTTATTTGCAATCGTGGTGTTTTTCGTTGGAAGGTGCTACCTTTTGGCTTGAAGAATTTCAGCGCAGAGTTTCAGCATACCCTCACGATAGTCCTTGGAGATCTCATTGGCTCCGTTTGTGTTTTGTATGTGGATGACATCATCGTCGCTACGGCAACGTGGCAAGATCATTTGAAGGCCATTGAGAAGATTTTCGCCAGGCTACGTCAACATAGCTTCGCTCTGAAGAGGTCGAAATGCAACTTTTACCCGCCAGTCATGAAGATTCATCAGTGCAAAAGGAATGCATCTTCAGGGCCAGCACACTGCAGCCGTTGAGCAGTACCTTCGTCCCACCACACTGAAGGCGTTGCAGAAATTTTTGGGTTTCGCCAATTATTTCAGGAAGTTTGTGAAGGATTATGCTGTTCTTGTGAAGCTGTTGACGAATCTCCTGCACAAGGATGTGAAGTTCATCTGGTCTGAGGAGTGTGAGAAAGCCTTCGTCAGGGTGAAAGCCAGGATTTTGGAGTCAGAGTGTTTGCAGCTGCCAGAATATTCCTTGCCTTTCCAGATTGAATCGGATGCGTCGGACATTGGCATCGGAGCGATTTTGTTGCAGGTGAAGGATGGCAAGACCAGGATTGTTGAGTTCTTCAGCCGTACACTCAGCGAGCGGGAGTCAAGGTTCTGCACTTTTGAGAAGGAGGCGTTTGTCATAGTGTCAGCAGTGGAGCGCTGGAGGCATTGCCTTGAGGGCACAAAGTTCATGCTTATCACGGACTGTAAGGTGTTATAGTGGGCTTTGACGAACATGAAGAACATCGTCAAGACTGCATATTGGGCTTTGAAGTTACAGATGTTTGACAATGATGACGTTGTCCACCGTCCTGGAACAGCAAATGTTGTCACGGATGCATTGTCAAGAGCACCATTACCGCTTTTCCAGATAAGGATGCAACCTCGCGTTCCTCTTCGCAGTAAGGAGCAGTTACATCAGGCTCATTGTGAAGATCCAGCTATCACCAGGATCTTCAAGCTGCTGTCATCACCGAAGTCAGACAAAGGTCGTTTCTCTGCCAAGCAAGTAGCTTACGTCGTCAAGAACTTCGTTGTGTATGAGGAGTTGGTGTACTACGTTGACAAGACTGCGTCGGACCATGGAAGAGTGGCTGATCAGCTGTGGGTCTACGTTCCTGCTTCGCTACGTCATACCATGTTGCACGACCAGCATGATCTACCTGAGTCTGGTCATCTGGGAGTTCACAAGACGTTGAGTAGACTCCGTGCTATAGCCTACTTGCCTGGACTGTTTGGTGACACTAAGAAGTATGTGCGCTCGTGTCATGCTTGTCAAGTCGCAAAGCCTTCACTGCAGCGCAAGAAAGGTGCTATGGTTCCTGTGATACCAACAGCTCTGCTTAGTCATGTTTGAATTGACTTTGTTGGTCCTTTGCCAGCTGCGACTCAAGGGAACAAGTATGTGCTCTCCATTGTGGACTATTTTACCAAGTGGGTGTGGTTTATTCCAACGAGATTCTGCACGACAAGAGCAGCGGCGACTCAGCTCTTCAAACATGTCATCCAGTGGAGAGGTCCACCGCAGGTTTTAATTTCTCACAATAGTCCTGCCTTTGTCTCGAACTTATTGACAGTGTTGGCAGAGAGGAGTGGCATCGAGCTCCGCAAGATTTATGCGTACCACCTGCAAAGTAATGCAACGGACCGCGTGAATCGTACGTTGAAGAACTGTATCCTTGCCTTCGTTCATGACAAGCACAGTTCCTGGGGTCCTCTGCTTCCAAACCTTGAAATAGCGTTGCGGACGACACCGCATGCCAGCACCGGGAACATTCTGTTCTACCTAATGTTTGGCTCCGACCCGTGGAACCAAGCCAAGCTCGTCTGCTTACCAGCGCTTCCTGCAGGACAGTCTCAGGAAGAGTATGTCGAGAACCAAGAGCGTTTTCTGCAACAGGTAAGAGACATCGCTCGTGCTCATCTGGCTGAGGTAGCGGGGACTGCGAAGAAGTATTATGATGGGAATCGCAGAGAGTTTGAGTTCAAGCCTGGTGACTTGGTGAAGATCAAGGCACACATCCAGTCGTCTGCTGACAAGGGTGTGACGAAGAAGCTTGCTTCTTTGTTTTTGGCCCCGTACCGCATTCAAAGGAAGAACCACAAGTTAAACTATGTGGTACAGGCCATTGATGATCTTCAGGATGTTCGTACTGTCAATGTTGTGGATATTGAGCACTATTAGGACCCCATGTCCATGGAGTGCTACGAACTAGCGTCAGGTGGTGAAGATTCTGATCAGAAGATTGAACCCGTTGGAAGTGAAGCTCCAGCTCTCGTCTCGTGAGATCAAGCCCCGATGTCGCTCCCAAAGTCGCCTCTCTCGTGAGATTGAGCCCGATGTCGCTCCCAAAGTCGCCTCTCTCATGAGATCAAGCCCCGAAGTCGCTCCCAAAGACACCTCTCTCGTGGGATCGAGCTCCGAAGTAGCTCCCAAAGACACCTCTCTCATTATAGCTCCTATCTTGACAGCGCCCGAGATTGAGCAAAATCGTCATTATGAGCACGAGTGCTACATGACAGCCGTGGCGCATGGTGACATCAACATACCTGAAGGTTGGTTTGGCAGAAGAGTTGTGGACGTTTCTTCTACGGATCCCGCTGATAATGCACAGGGAGGAGTGAAGTACACTGTGCAACGTACTCCTGACATCCCAGGACTAACGAGATACAGTCTTGGATCTCTCGTAAAGCTTCGTCAATCGCCGTCGCAAGATCCCGACGCATTGAAGAAGTATGGTCCGATACCAGATTTCACCGGTCTATACAGATTTGTCGAGCGGAAGACGCAGTTTATCTACGGCGTTCGCCATGTGTCACACCAGGAGGATGAAAGAGATGCTCATCTGTACGCCATGCCTACGCTTGACTCGAATTGGTGCCCTGATATGACTTTTGAGAATCCACAGATTTTCCCTGTTCCTCCAGTGAATTATGTCCCCAACCAAAGTGATAAACTGTCCGTCACTGAGGTGACATCCGACAACAAACTGTCCATTGTGCGTTATGTGAGTGTGACTAGTTCGCATGGTGATTTGTCCGTCTGTGGGCAAAGTGCTGGTGCTTCTGGTAACAAACTGTCCGTTATTAGTGGTGATGAGGATGTTGTGAATAACAAACTGTCCGTTGTTGAACAACAGTCCCCAGTGTTTCGTTCCATTTCTTCTTCTCACAACGAGGCATCCGACTATGAATCTGTGCAGGACAACGAGGGAGAGAGTTCTCCTGCCCCTACTCGCCCGAAGCGTACATTAAAATGCCCCACGAGATTTCTTTGTGCTAGGAAAGTAGTCCCTTCTAGGAGGCAACGCCCTGTCAGAATTATTCGTAAACCTGTTCGTTACAGATTGAACTATTTGGCCGAGGTTGTCAAACCTGTCCTCGCGTTTGTGTCTTTGCACAGTCGATTGACCATTTACGGACCTGTTGGGGGAATCCCAGTAACTGATTGGGTTATGTTCTGAACCTTGGGTCAGTGTATATTACCCAGGTCTGATTTGTTAAACCTAATATATATTGTTGTTTAGGATTAAGTCTATTTCCTGATTTTTTTCTCTCGCAACGTTGTAGTAGGAGCTTAATGCAGGGGCAATAGGAATGACGCATTATGCCTTGGGTTGCATAGGGATGGTTGTCTGGTCCTTTGCCTTTGCTGCGGGCATACTTTGGTACGTCGACTAGTTGTAATATGCGTTAGGCCTGCAAGTGACTGTGTCACCGGTGCAGTTATAAAAATGTGTCGCATAAGTTTTGCCGGCGTCAAAAAGTATAAGTATGCTGCTGGTAGCAGACCGGAGGGGCTGGTACAGTTGTTTAACTTTGTTGAGGGAAATTTACGAATGATTTGCTAGTTTTAGAGAAACGGTTGCGGAGACCGTTTTTGATTAGATTCGAGATATTTGGTTGTCTAAGTAAAAAAAAAAGTAACTTAGGCTAGTGGAGAATTTTGCTTGATTGATGTTTGATTTCATGATTGAGAATGAGTGCTTGTGTGCATGTTGATTTGAGCACATGTTCATTGTTACTCCGAGTTTTTAGCAATTGTCCGGATGCCAATTTTGTGTTGAGGGGAGAGCGTGTAAGGAGACCCGCTTTCCCGCCACCCTTGTTAATACTCTGGCTCATACCTCACCTCTCTGTTGTGAGCGCGTTCTCGTTTTGGTGCCACGCAGTCTGGTGCGGACGCGTGCAGCGGCAAGTTGCGACGAAGCGAGTCGCCCAGATGTCCCCAGATCGTCATATTATTGAATTGTTTTGTAAGTTCGTTTGTCATCGTGATGAATAAATCCCATGTTCAAGAGCTATCCAGTGAGTTGTTTGTCTTATTGGGAATAATTGCCCAGACCCCATTATACACGGAATGCGATAACTAGGTCATACACTTGTGTTAATGAAAAGAAAAGTAACAAAAGCAGACTATAGATCAGTTTATTGGTGGTTATGTATTGGATAGTCTTTTAAAGTGGGAGATGAGGAAATGGAGGAAAGTGTTACTGAAAGCAGTGAAAGTGGTGTCAAGGTCGAAGATAATGGGCTTACACAAAATGATACAGTTGTCCAGTCACAACACGTTTTAGTCAATAAACAAGCTAGTGTTGTGGCCGACTGTAAGGGGTACGGAAACGAGTAAAAAGGTTGCAAGGAAAGAAAATGTAGATTTGTTAACAGCAGGCGTTGAAGACTTGTTAGCTTTTAAAGCTGAAATTACGATATGGCAGGGACATCTCCACACACCCCGGAAGTGACATCATAGGTCATGTGACCGGAAGTGACGTCATCCAAGATGGCGAAGCCCATGTGCACCGGAAGTCCAAGATGGCGGCGCCCATGCGCACCGGAAGAGGCCCCTTTTCGTCAATCTGGAGGAGGGGAAAGCGTTTTTTGAGTCGTTTTGGTACCGGAAGTGCAGCTATTTTCCAAGATGGCGGCGCCCATGCAAAGCGAAAGTTTGCAAGATGGCGGTGCCCTCCCATGCCGGAAGAGACGTTACAGCCAAGATGGCGGCACCCATGCAAAACGGAAGGTTCCATAATGGCGGCGGCCCCGCGTGCGGGTTTTCATTGATCTGGAGGAGGAGGGGAAGCGCAAGTTGCTGCCTTTTTAAGTTTTTTTCAATCTGGAGGAGGGTGGGAATAGTCCTGCACCCTCAAAAAAAATATAGATCGCTTCCCGCACGCAGGTTTTCGTCGATCTGGAGGAGGTGAGGGGGTGTCATGCAAATTGCACTTTGAGCTTTCGTATCGTGATAACTTTAAAATACACTCGAGCGATTCATAGTGTGATAATGACGAGTTAACAACATTTTGGGGGTTTCCAAAACTGGAGAGAGGGAGGTGGTGCGAGTACTCAAAAAGCATTCACATTGTGATAATGAATTGTTAACTGCATTCCTGAGAATGACGAATTAACAATATTCGAGGGTCTCGGGAGTGTAAATGCATTATGAGTTTTCATATTGTGAGAGTGCTTTACAGCGCGTGACGAATAAGCGTCATTAGAGGGTCCTCAAATCGGATACCGTAAAAGTTACTTTTATGAACTTTTATGAACTTGAGCTTGATATAAGTAACGGTTTCCAAACCACCACGAAGGTAGGTACACGGCTCGTTTTTGGATTTTACATGCGGTTCCCCAGTAGGGCTCTACTAGGCCTAGTCCACATGGGTGGGTTTATTATTTACATGGTGTTCAAGCTTATTAATTCCGCTCCGCGCTTGTCTTTTTGCCAATCTTTCTTTCTTTTCGTCCTCCACCTCGTTTTGTAGACGTTTCCTTTTAGCTGCAGCCTTTTTTGCTAATCTCTCTTTTCTTTGTGCCTCGGTTTCTTGAGCTCGAGCTTTGCTCATAGAAGCAGCTTTTTTCTTCAATCTCTCTCTTCTCTGCTCTTCAGCTTCTTGAGCACTCGTTTTACTCTTACAAGCAGTGTTTTTGGCTAATTTCTCTTTTCTCTGCTGTTTGGTTTCTCCGGCTCGAGCTTCACTCTTACGAGTGGCATCTTTCTCTAATCTTTCTTTTTTCAGGTCCGGGCATAACGAGGCCCATCTTTGCCGTTCCGACTCTCTTTTTGCCATTTTGCGCTTCTCCTCCCACGCGGAAGGATCCTCCAATCTCCTCTGCCGGTTCTCCAATAAAGAGAGTCTCCGAGCTGCTTTTTCTTTCTCTTCCAACTTTTTCTCCTTGTTCACGTTTTCCTCTTCCCGCAGTTTGAGCGCTAAACTCTCCTTTTCCTCTCCCTCCTCGTCGTTCATCATGTTGACGTCCGAGTCGAAAGCGTCATCATACTCTTTCCACGGGCCCCAGTCGTAGTGGCCGATAGCTAGAGTGTCTTCGCCATTTTCTAAGATGAACCTCTTGTTGTTGTACGGGTAGAGGAGGGATTTCGAAATTCGCACCGTACTCAACTCGTGTTCGACGCTGGAGATTTTCACCCAAGTACCTTTTTGCGCCGGTGCTGTCGTTTTTAAGGCGGATTTATAATCGTCGAAGGGCAACTGCTTCCTGACGAACGATCTCTGGATTCCTTTGGCCTTTTATAGGTTCCTTTTTTCCAGGTTTTGATCACATACATCTTCGCTCGCAGTCCGACAAACTCTTGGATGGGTATGCTGCCCTTCTCGTCTTTCATCTTTCCCAGGACCTGCTTGTTCGACTCTCAGAAAAGGGGATGGTCGGGGGGGGGGGGGGATTTCTCGTATTGAAACGTTCTCGGTTCTAGAGGATGTCCTCAAACACGTCGTCAGTTTCGATACGGTAGCAAAGGCTGTCCATGATGGTGAAGAGGAGCTTAGCGCGGACTCTGTACTTTGGCCGAATAAACTCGTAATGGAACTCGTACATCGCGAGTTTAGACAGTGCCAAAATAGAGAATCCCGAGTAAGTGGGGAGATCGCACTGAATGCTTCGAACTAACCCGCGCCAGTGGTAGAATTTTAGATTCCGGTAGTGGACGACGTACTTCTTCTTATGCAGAAGATTTGGAACGAGCTTGGTGTTGCCGGTAGATTCAATAGTGTGTTTCAAGTCTTTGGCCAAATCTTTCGAATAAAGGAACAAGAATTCCTCCCTAATGTCGATTTTTTCCGGAGTGAGGGGGTAATCGTTGTGCTCGTCTTGAAGTTCTCTGGGATACTCGAGATCCACTTCCAGGATGTATTCGACATCCGCGTCGTCCGGCACGGTAGCTACATTGAAGGTCCTGATTTCTTCCCTCATCAGGTAACGGAAGCCGTCGTAAGGTAGATGGGCGCACATGACGAAGCGGTAAAGGTTGTTCATGTCCAAGTCTACTATGTGGGTGGAGGGTTCACGGGGGTCAAAGTCGGGCGGTACTTGTTGTTGGCTTTCGCAAACCTCTTTCCCACAAAGGAAATGCCTCCTCGGACGCCGGAAGTTATCAGGTTGTGCTTCCTGACATGAGTAAAGAGCTTCAACTTGGATTTCACCAATTTCAGCAGAGCCGCCCAGGTAAATCCCGGAGTGGAGACGTAGTAGCAGGGATCCAACTTGTTGTTTTCCAGGTAAAGTTTCCTAAAATCGTCGAATACGTCCGCGAGAAGGAAAACGTCCGTCATTTGGTAGATCTCGTGGTACATACCAAATTTCTTCGTTTTCATCTTGTGCCAGAGGTTGAGCGCCCGAACGTACTCGTCACCCGCTAACTGATCGTCTTTCAGCTGGGAGAAGAACGACATTCTCGATGGTAGTTCTTCCTTATCGAAAATGGACATGTCTCGCACGTGCGCGTAAGGGTGGACACCCTTTCGCGTCGGGATATTCAAGACAGACATCCTCTCGAGTGGTGACAAGCAGATTTTAGGGCGGAGTCCAAGGCCGCTTCGAGGATGGGGAAGCCGACGTTGCATTTCCTGCGGTTCTCCACCAGAGTGTTCAACGAAGCTTGCAAGAAACTTAGACTGTCCATGAATCGAAGACTTACGCCCTTCCTTTTAATAGTCATGTTCTGAAACCTTTCCGCATTTCGGCAAGTGACTTCCACTTGTCCCTTGAACTTGTGCACGGCGGATACCAGGAGGTGCATGTCGTAACCTTCTACGTTGTGGAAAACGACGGGTATGGTTCTCCGTTCTCGAGTGCCCAAGTTGCATTTCGAATGAGCGGCTCCCTTGTACTTCCCGCTGACGTGAAAATGGTCCCTCACCTTTTGCTCGCTTACATTCTTGGGGTTTTTGTAGTTGAAGGGCTTTTCGCAATAATGGTAGACTTTGGTGCAAGTGTATCTGTGTTCTTTGGCTTGGGTTAGTTTCAGTGGTTTCACGTCATTCAACAGCGTAAGGTAATCTTGGGCTTCTTCCTGCATCTGTTCATAAAACACGTCGACGGTATCTTCTCCCAAGTAATATTGTTGATTAACAATCTCCCCGTTCTGTCCCACAACGATGTAGCCGAAGCTGCAGGTTCGGGTTGAGCGGTCTGCACGGGGTGAAGGATACACTCGAAATCGGCGTAGGCAATGCGTGCGAAGGGGCTCTTACGATTGAAATGCCGAAAGTTGCGAAAGTTTTCTCCGTGTAACTTGAATTTAAGCGCTTGCGCTGGATTGATTTTCACTCATTCTTTCTGGTGAGTCGAGAGCATCCATTCCTTTCCGAACCCGGCGAAACAGTTCCGGCAATAGAACTTGGCGTTACTGCCCCTGCCTCGGAAGCGTAAAAATCCTGCGATGTTTCTAATGGCGCAGTAATGGTTGTTCACCGTTCCAGAGTCTTCGTCGTATTTGCCACCCAACAGGAGAAGATCGATGGGTTGACCGTCTAATTTTTTAGAGACACAAAGAGGGTACAATCTTCCACATCGTGAAAACCTATAACATTGATGGAGAGATCGTTCGCCTTTTCGAATTTGCCAATTTCACCGAGCTTCATCGGGAAAGAAACCATGCTGGTGTCGAGCATGTCTTCGAACTCAAGATAATCGTCCGGTCTTCACTGGTCAGTTGTAAACCCACGGCAAGTACAGACGAGCATATGTTTTGGACGTTAACCACGGCGTACGATTTACCGGCGAGTGCCTTAGGGATCGGAATGAAGGACGTTGCCTGCAGCAGTTTGTACTTTGCCGCCCTGATGACGAGGTTGTTCAGTTGGGAAATAACCCAACCACTTCCAAGCTCGGCTAAAGCGTCGATAGAACTTTGAATTTTATCGAATGCCTCGTCCAAGAGAGCGGGAATATCGTTCGGGTTGTAGATTTCCGTGTACCGGGATCAGAATCCCACCTGAATTACAGTTGTATCCCGCACGAATTCAACTTCCAAGCAGAATTGGGTCTTGCAGTTGACCATCTGGTTTAGGCAAACCAGTAAGAGCGACTGCAAGGCCAGACGAACCGACAGTAGAAACTGCAGCTGATCGATGAGTCCCATTTCTTCTGGCAGAGGCATCTTGTATTGATTGTGGCATAACCCCTGCATTTGGGACAGATGAATGCAATCCCTCAGATGTACGTGTAAGTTGTTGATGAAACACTTGCATTCTTTGTTCAGAATGGACGAGGGCGCCGACCGTAGGTGATTGCGTATTTGATGTTGAGAAGAGTATATTTCTGCGCAGTAAATGGAAGTGAAATATTTTTTAGTATCCATTCTGAAAATATAAAATATTTATCCTTTTTTATTATTAAGGAAGAAAAAAATTTGAGGAAGGGAAGAAAAACAAATTGAGGAAGGGAAGGGAAGAAAATAATTTTTTTAATGTTTATTGTATTGGAATATTTTTACACAGAAAAAAAAGGAAGGACATATTTATTTGAGATTGCTAATGTTGTCCGTCCAACTGTTGTACTTGGAGTCATAGCCCTTCCATTTAACGAAGTAAAGCATTTCCCCATCTTTTCCTTTTTTCTTACGCAATACTTGTTCTCCTAAAAACAAATCGGGAACTAGAGTTTTTTGAAGTTCCGGTTCTAAAAAACCTCCGAACACCGATTCACTCGACTCGTCTTTCAAATGATAAGTAACCGGCTCGGTTTTTTGCACTTTACGAATTGTGAAAACTTCGTTAGTAAAATTTTGAAAATACCCTTTATCGAAAATTTTCCTAACTCTAGAAATCCTGACTTTATTTCCTACGGCAAATTTGGGTTTGTTCAATAACCGTTTAGTACTAATTCTTCTCATCAACGGTTCAAGACGTTTGGTTACTTCCCTCGGTTTAAGTTTTATAGTGGAATGAACCGTGTGATTGTAATTGGAAACTAACTTGTCGATAATGTGCATCCACTCGTAAGTCCCCTGCCTGGTGAATCTTTTCCACATTCCAGTTTTTAGGGTTCTGTTGAAACGTTCTACCACGCTCGCTTTCTTCTCAGAGTACGTAGAGTACATGTTGATCTTATAGCGCTTGAAGTAGGGCTTTGAAGTCTTTATTGTAGAACTCACTACCTAAATCGACTTGTAAATTTTTAGGGGGGTCGCTCCTGCGAGTATCTTCTTGAAAGCTTCGGTAACGTCTATGCCGGATTTAGATTTAAGGGGAATGGCCCAAGCAAACTTAGACATGACATTAATGCAGGTTAGTAAGTAGTTAAACCCTTTATTTAGGTTAGCGTAAGGTATCATTTCGACCAAGTCAGCCTGCCATAGATCGTTCAGGCTCAGTACAATCACTTTCCGTCTCGGAAAATTTTTTAGGGTTGGTTTATGAAGTTCTTTTACGAGTTGATCCATATTTTTTTTTTTATTTCTCATTCCGAACCGAAGTTTTGTTTTCATAATTTTCTTAACGATGGAAGCGGCTAGCTTTTCTCTCCATGCCAGAGAAGGATCGCCAGAGAAGGATGAAAACTACACCGTTGTTAATCTTTGTACCATTCTCGTTCTTAACTTTCAGCAAGTTTTTCTGCATGAGATTGGAAAGATTCGTTTGCCAGGATAGTTGAGACATTTTGAGATTGTTATTTATTTTGATTTTCTTCATTTTATTATAATATAGAAAATAAACGCCTCATCGACGGCTCGGTGTATTTTGAAAAAATTCTCGTATTTAAAAAAGATGTTGGTCAATAAGTTTAGACAAGCATTGAAAAGGATGAGGGGGAAAGTGGGTGAAGTGATGGGAGTCGGTCCGAGAGGACAGCCTGGACTAGGATACGTTTTAACCCCCGAAAACAACTACGACATGCACAGCAAATATGTAACTAAAGTAGGAGCTGCTATCGAACCTGAAGATCCGGTAAATTATTGTCAGATCGGTACTCTGGCAACGGACGTTCAGAAACTCAAAACCGACTTGCCTCCTGACATTACTCTTCTCACCTTCCAGTTAGCTTCCGCCATTTCTAGTACGGAAAAAAATATGTTGTATGTAGATGATGCTGGCGGGAATTTCTACGCGAGGAAGAAGCTAATTAAGGACATAGCTTTCCCCGGCACGCTGCTGATGCGGCATCAAAAGTGTACGCCGATAGGAATTGTTTATTACAAGACGACCAAAAAGAATGCTTCAACGCAACGCACAAGCCAATTAGAAATTTAAGCGAATCTACTTAACCGAGCGATGCTGTTACTAAGGTATTTATCGACAGCAATTGCTTGTTACAAGATGAGCAGAAAGAATACTTTAATGCCACAAACAAACCGATTAGAAATCTAAGCAAGCCTACTTTACCGAATGATGCGGCTACGAAGAAATTTGTGCTTGAAAACAGTGTGACGTTGATCAGTTTCAGCATGAAAAGCCCTTTGGAAAAAGCGAGCGATTGGTTCGTTAATTCCGGTCCTCTCTCGAGCTTCGTGTGTACGAGTCCAGGTTTAATTCATAAAGCAATTTTCTACTGCAGCGACCGGAGCGTTTCACTAGTTGTTAAATGTAAAATAGGTACGAGAGCCCTTTACATTATGAAAGTAATAGACGAACATTCAACAGCTACCGTTTTCGAAAATCCTTACCTAACAGAAAAAAATTTTCCCATGGCAGTAGAGCCATTCGAAGAGTTTCACCCAGAAGACGTTTATTTTCAGTTAGATTTGCACGTAACTTTTCAATAGATGACTCGCCTCATCCTATCTAAAACATCTTCGTAACAACAAGCCTTAGAGAAGGCACTTAGGAAAAATAAGCAAAAGTGACGACACCAAATCTGGTCAAAGTTTTGTACGCGTTCGTAATTGTATTTTATTCCCGGTCCCAAGTAGTTTACCACAGACCGGGGAGGACCCATGTTGCCAAAACTATCGAAATAATAAGGTTCTGCAGAATTGGTAGAATATGCAACCCAATGACTTCCGTCTCTATCTTAGAAATCTTCCAAGTTTACTATTCCGTTTTCACCAGTAGGCCAAAGTTTTAAGGGAAGCGTGTCTTTACTTAAAGTACCTCTGAATTTTGGAGTTTTCTTTACTCTAGCCAATCCATTTAAATCAAAGTTTGTTAAAGGTTTATTAAAGTCGATTAAACCTTGGGTGGTCTTAAGTAAAGATCTCTGCCACGGGGCATTTTTTTTGCTTCTTTTTTTGCTTAATTATTCTTCTTCGAGCCAGAACCTTCCACTTGCTTGTGATGTCGCCTGAGTTCAACCAGAATTTTTGCATTATTTTGTGCTTTTTTTACGGCAGATACCACACCGGCTGTCCCTTCCGCCAACCTTCCAATCCTGGCTAAAATCGGTCGTAGCAATGCCAATGGCAAAAAGTTGCCTTTCTTTTTCGCGATTTTGCCTTTCTTTTTCGCGATTTTGTTTTGAGCACCATATCTTTATTATTATTATTATTATTTAGTAAAAAACTTCGACTTTGCCTTTATCCAACTTTAGATTCATTTTCCTGTTGCCAATGAGCAGAGCATGACAGGTAGTGTTAGCTGGCACTGCTGCTCTAAAGTTCAATTTGACTTGTACATCCACGATTCTCAATTGAAGCCTCTCGGACTGTTTGGAGCAATCCAACACCACGAGAGGATAGGCTTTCTTAAACTGAAGCAAGTCAAAACTCAAGTCGTTGGTATCGTAGCAAAGCAGCCTAAATTGCTGCGCCATTCTGTACAGACCAACGTACTCTCCGGTGGCAAAATTAGTATTTAAATCGAGAAACCTATATCTTTCGAAATTCAGAGTCACGTGACCATCTTGCAGACTACAGTGGTCAAACACACCAGGATTTTTGACTAAGGAGTCCTGCATGTTAGTTTGCAAAGCTAAAACTATCTACCTAGATTTTTCGACCGCGGAAGTAGTCAGCACGTGTCAGGTGAAGCTGGTATTTTGAGGGAGCACGCAGCTATTGTGATGCCAGTGCCTAAATCCTAAATCCACGGTCACTCCGTGGTCAGTGAGACTGTAGAGTTTAAGTTTCTGCTCGTCCGAGGCAGTGACATTTGGAACAATCCAGCAGATGCTATTTAGAACGACTTTGCCATGGGCCGCTGCTGCTGCTTTGAAGATTGCGTTAGTGTCACTCGCTCGCATGAGTGTGAGCACGTGTATAGTTTCGCAGATCAGCTTATCATAATTTTCGAAAAAATCCCATGACGTGTTTCAGAGGGATAGCGAATGTAAAGCTTCCCTTGAGAGTTGTTTCTATGATGATGGACGCGTGCTGCTGTTTGTTTCCCAAGTTGTCTGTTAGTTCGGAAGTGACTGAAGCCGCACTATCCAGCACCCAGCACAGGCCGAGCAGAGCTGGTTGCTCCGCCGAGCCGTAGATGATCCATCCCTTCATCAGAGTACCAAACCCAGGATAATTTAACTCGTTGCCTTGTTTATCACGTAGATGGTATTTGATGTTAGAAAACAGGAACATGGGAGCATTATTATTAAAACTAGCAACGTCAGCGTCCGTGTAAGCCGAGTCATCGTTAGGGATCGACCGATCATCGGATCGGTATCGGAATCGGCCGATATTTTTCATCCGATAATCGGATCGGAATCGGATCGGTGTATGTGTCCGATACCGATGTCTACTTCACTGCCAAACACGAGTTTCAGTTTTGTAAATTGCTTCGGTTTAACAGATTAACTAACAAAGGCTTGTCACCTCTCAATACCAAGAATTTATAAATTCTTGTAAATACTAATACTAATGTCTAGTGCATTGCGTTTAAGTCTTCTGGCGATCGACGGGAACCAAGCACCAGCTGGTCCTACCGGAGCACGTGCCAAAACCAGCCAAAATTTGGTTAATTCTGAACATTGTGTATCTTAGTTACTTTTATTAAATATTTAACGTAAAAGTACATAAACTTATATTTGCTATCTCGTTTACCTTTTGTTAGTTAAAGAAATCGATGATTGTAGAAGCTTTAGTACGTAAGTTCCGATCCTTGCAAGATTTCTTTGTTGTGGAGCTCCGTCACAAGGGCCAACAAGAAAACGTACTAAGCAGAAATCCTGGACAGTGAATAAGCGGGTTGTGATTTTTAAAAGGTTTTAAAAATATATTATGCCAAAGTTGTAATTTTTTTTAGAAATACAAATCCATAAAAAATGCGTTAACGCGAAACGTTTTAATTATTTGCTACGGAGTGTGTTGTCTTTTGTCTTAGCTGGTGTCGGCAGGGTGCTCGATGCGAGGACAACCGGGAAAAAGTAATGTAAATAAGGCCATTAAAAAAAATCATTTCATCAAATTTAAAATTATTACTTTTTTAAAAATACTTTATTACTAATATAGCATAACAATATCCAAGTATTTACTCGAATCCTGTGTTTTTACTACTGTTAAAATTATTCAAGCTGTATCCTCCATTTTACTGGTAGTAGGTGCACCTTTCGGGTATCAACTTTTAAAGAACATTTTGTAAACATTCGACGTAGTCAGTTTATCCGAGCAACTATGATCTATTTAAAACTAGTTTCAAGTGGATCTGAATGAAATAGCATATATGGATTAAAGATATTGCAGCAAAAAGGTTTATTCGTAGAAATTCAAGAGTGGATGGTAAAGCCTTGGATTGGTAAAGCAAACACCTAAGTTTTGTTTCGTGCTGGGTAGTTGGCCAGATGGGCTGCGGTGATTTTAAATCGCGTTTTCCTAAGCAGAGGTCTATTTTAGTTAGACGTGAGTTGGGGAGGGGACAAGAAAGGTAAGCAAAGTAATATTTTTCCAATGTCCAGCGTTAATTTGTCATTCGTTCGTAATTAATTTTTTGCTAGACCATAAATTTAATTACTAGGATTTTGATTTTTTTAGGGATGGGGGTTTAAGAAGCAGAGCCTGGAAACGCTCGTCAGTTGATTTTGAAATTAAAAGGCGTGACCAGCCCCAGTAAAGATTAGTTTTATAATTTCCAATTTTCGTTTTTTCTCTAATGCAAGTGTGCATATGCAGTTAGTACAAAAGTAGGCTACTCATACTTAACATCAGAAGTTTTAATAAAGTTTGTAATGAAGAATTTTAAACAGCGTTAAATTCATTGTACTACAGTGCTGATAAATGGGTTTTGTGGTACTGGTGTGAGAAGGTGCCAAAAGTTACAAGGTACCGGACGGGATAAGCACTGATAAATTTTACCCAGATAGATCCATTGTGTGTAATAATAATAACATTTTGTAACTCATTGCAATAAAAGTGTAAAAATATTATAATTATAACTTATTTTCAATTATATGAAGTAACAAGGGTATAATATTGTATTTTTTAGTTCTTATTAAGTTTATAAATTTTGCTTGGTTAAAAATATTAAATATCGGTATCGGATCGGCATCGGATCGGATCGGTATGACAGTTATCGGCATCGGATCGGATCGGCAAAAACCTGTATCGGTCGATCCCTAGTCATCGTCCTTCAGTAACCTCATTTAATCAAGAGGTAACTATTGGCAACGTGCAGAAACAAATCTTGGTTTTCTACGTGTATGCGGATTTCCGAATTTACGTTGTTGAGATTGGTGCCAACAATAGGATTGTATTCATGGTAGGTGTAAGACTCGACCGATGAATCATACACCAAAAGTTCGTTGATTTTTAAGTAATCTTCTACTACGCTCATTTCTGGGAGTTGTTATAAATTTGATGACCGTTTTATTTCTGTTTGTTTTTTTATTATTAGAGTTAAAATTAAGAAAGAGTCCTTTGCCTTTTTTCCAAACACGAGCATTTTATCATTTTTTTTTATTTAGATCTGAAATGAAGACTCACCGTGAGTGTCTCTCCGTTTAAATCCAACAGCTCGTTGGTCTGAGACGTGAGCCAAACTCTTATATTTCTGATTAACTTTGTAGTCGCATGGAGGTAAATCAAATTATGAGGGGACTCTATGATTTTGAAACCAGGCAGGGAATTGGGATAAAAGTAGAATAAGTGGGCTGAGTGTCGTTATTTAGGTATGAATTGCCTATGGTATCAAGGTGTACGAAAATTGTATTGATGCTCATATTGTCGACGGTATTTTGACTCTCTTGACTTCTCACGTAGTTGCCTAAGTCAAACCCCAAGACTGGAGCCAAACTCTTGTCACCCGAAAAAGATATTCCGTAATTTGGATCAGTAATTATCAAGTTGGTTCTTAAAGTGTCTAGATTTGGAAGAATCGTAACGGCATCCTTGTTGTGACCATTCACATCTATCGCCGACTTGAGAAATTTATTTAAATCCTCGATTTCGTAAGACCCCGGGGTGACCAACACTTTCTGCCAGGTGGCACCAGCATCGGTCGTGTACTGAATTTCGTTATTTTTAGTGGTGATGTTGTGGATGCTGTTGTATGTGTCTAAATTAAGCAGGGCCAATTTGTAATTTTTTTCAAGAGTCTAAATGAATGGAGTGTTTAGAATATTTCTCAAATCAGAGTCTTTTGCTGGAGAGAATAATTGAACAAGAATCCATGATATTGCTTTTTTTTAAAGTGGGAAGAAAAACATATTCGAAATCTGGAAGGACCTGATTCCACGATTGGCTAGTTTACACCATAATGACCTTGCAATTTTTAACCAAGGTCATTTTATGCACCAAAATAGTATACTAGTATACCTGTTCCTAGGGGGTGCTAAATTGTATGCCCGATCCTAGAAGGTGCTAAATAGAATACCCGGACTTAGGGGTGCTAAATAATATCCCTGGTCCTGGGGGTGCTAAATAGTTTACCCGGTCCTGGGGGGTGCTAAATAGTGAACCCGGTCCTAGGGGGTGCTAAATAGTACACCGGTATGACGTCACTTCCGGTGTGGGAGGCATCGCCATCTTGGAAAATAGTGGAACTTCCGATTTGCATGGGTGCCACTATCTTGGCTGTAATGTTACTTCCGGTATGGGGGTGCCGTCATCTTGGAAACTTCCACTTTGCATGGGCGCTGCCATCTTGGAAAATAGCTGCACTTCCGGTACCAAAAGGACTCAAAAGGCAACAAAAAGCACTTTTTCCCCCTCTTCCAGATTGACGAAAAGGGGCCACTTCCGGTTTGCATGGGCACCGCCATCTTCGATATGGCTGCACTTCCGGTCAGCATGGGTGCCGCCATCTTGGTCTTCCGGTGCACATGGGTGCTACCATCTTTGATGACGTCACTTCCGGTCACGTGACCTATGACGTCACTTCCGGGGGTGTGGAGATGTCCCTTCCATATCGTAATTTCTCCCTACTCACGACCAAAAATTTTCTCTGACGACCCCAACTTTTCTAAGTCAAATTTTTCTAGTTAGTACCTCCCAAAACCAGGAGAGGACAGAAATAAAATCTAATGAAACGGGAAGAGTTTTGAAAGTTGAAAATGACCTCTAAACCATTATAACGTTCGACTTAGGTAATCATTACGTGGGAGAAATCAGTGTGCACGCCTCCCTTCCTCCTCCAACTCCTGTCCACATTCCAGCTTTTAAAATGT
>JAHWFP010057409.1:20082-33009 GCA_023313725.1 Lithobius niger
CGAACACGAAGCTTCAGACACTTTAAATGCTGGAATGTGGGCAGAAGTTGAGGGTGGATGTATGGGGGGAGCGGGCACACTGATTTCTGCATGTTTTATTAGTCCGCCATGTAATGGTTACCTGGGTTGAACGTTATGAAGGTTTAGAGGTCATTTTCAACTTAAAAAACTCTTCCCATTTCATTAGATTGATGTCTGTCCTCTCCTGGTTCTGAGAGGTGCTAACTAGAATAATTAGACTCATAAAATTTTGGGTCGTCAGTTTTTTTGTGGACCGCACTGTACAGTGGAGATTGCTGTTGTGGTGCGTGATAGAGGGGAGTGCTTCAACATTTTCAAAAAAAAGTGGAAGTGCACAGAAGATCGGCTGCAACCAGGTAGTCGCGCTTATTTGAGATCATAGACATTCAATAGCTGAAATTTAGCGAGTTTTTTGCTTAGATTTTATTGTTTATAGTTTCGGAACCACATATTCAGCAAGTCTTCATAAATCAAAAAAATAAACAAGAATTTCATAAAGAAATACATAAACTGCTTATGCAAAAAAATCATAAACCAAACACAGTATCTTTTAGGTTCAGTTAATACGCAATCATATGCTTAATGATAACCGACGTGCTGCCCGCGTCCACCTCCCAATGTCTTTATTTTATAAATAGCTGGGCTAACAGGAGCACTGCCCCACACATGGCCCTTCGTGACGTCATTTAAGACTTGCCTCTGTGATGACCGTGCAGAGCAAATTGTTAGTCTTGGCAACAATGTGCCAATTTCAACTTAATTTCAAGGCAACAACGTACCAGTTTCAACTTCTAGCCAAATAATTGACACACTCGCCCATTTTCCTTGTAGGGGTTCCCTTTTCGGGGGTCGTTTCTGCTACGAGACTTTGGTTTATAACGTAAGATCTAACAGCTGAATCTTTTACATCCCGCATCTTTTTCAGCATAGCTCTTGTTTACATTCGTACGTCTCATACCCCAAGAAATCACGTAAAGGCAGCTGCTTATGGAACTCGCTACGCATGCCTTCATATTTACGGTATGAGTCGCTCTAATTGTTCCGCGGCATAGCAGATGATCGCTGTGCCTGCTGGTGAACAGACTGCGAAGAATGACTCAGCCAACAAAAACCGAGACTTAAGTGATGTATCTGTGTGGGGTAGTGTTCTTTAATCTGTGGTGGGAAGATCACAGCAACAGATAACATATTAATGTATTGTTAAAAGGTAACAATATTAGTATTAAAAAACGCTTAAGCGACGCTTAAGCGTATAAAATACGGATGTAAGCCTTAAAAAACTTAAAGTCCTAAAGGAACAGATATTAGAAAAAGACCTGTAAGCCATCAGCGTCACACTAATACGTGTAAAAGAATCTCCAGCGACCCAAAAAACAAGCTGGAGCTTCTTGCAGTGGAAGAGAGTGTCAATGATCAACTGACCACCATTGCTTGTGAAGCAACTGATGCAGGGACTGATGAAAAGGCCGGGGTGAAGTTGAAACTCTACCACGATGAATAAGCAAGGATGAGGACAGGACAATAGATGCGTTGAAGACACGTCGGTGCATGAAGATGCAGTCAAGTGGCGAATAGACACAGGTATGATGGGTGAAGAAAAGAAGATGCTGTTGTACGAGTTATCGCATGTTCCTCGAATCTTCGCACACAAACCAGGCCGCACAAATAAAATTAGGTTTGATCTAAAGCTTTGCAGGGAGCAAAGAGACTTAAAACCTATGGGGAAGAGTTTCGTTTGCGTTTCGTCTGGAAAATGCATAAGGGGAAGACAAATTAATTTAGTTAACATATAGTGGCGTTCATGGACCATAACTCATTGAAATGGAGGCAAAAACAAAACTATGTAAACACTTGGATGTTACGATGGAGCCTAAGTGTGTGTAGATCATGTGAAGAAATCAGTTAGTTTGTGCGTGTTTATACAATGTAGTATTGGTTGTAATGTATTTGGGTATGGTTCCACTCAGTGAAATGACATGTGACAGCTAATTCCATTTTGCTTTACAGGAAATTTATTACTAAATTTGAAGCTTAGTGGTGTGGGTGTTAACGTAAGTAGGCCTAAATGGCTTAAGTTATCCTAAATGACCAAGAAGTATTAGGTGTGTTTATTTTGTTTTTCTCAATCGGATCGTTCTCCAAGCCCTTTAAGTTAAAGCGTCGTTAGCGGACGCTTATAACAGAAACTAGTTGTTGCAAACTTCGAAGTGGCTTCCTGTGGCTCTAGACCGACAGAATCAGTTGAAATTGGTTGGAATTAATAATAATAATAATAATAATAATATTGGAATTAATAATAATCATTAGTTGGAATTATGTTAACAGGTTTGATGAATGGACTTGGGGCAGTTAGGTGCTGCTTTTTTAATTGATTGGTTGGGGAGTTTAACCATCGTAAACTGAAGTGATTGAAGCTTAGCAATCACATCGTACCTGGGAAAATCATTGGATTTTGAACATCGAATCCTCGTTCTGGGGTTTGATGCAGTCTTGTACAGTTTCATCTACTGCAGGTTAGTGCAAACTACCTTAGTGTAGTTGCGGTAACATGCTAGCATTGTTATAGAATGTCCCAGTAGTTAAGAGCAGGCGTGGACTACGTAACAGTTTTTGGTCTGAAACGGTTTCGACAGTTATCAGAGTATTGCTAGAGCACGCGTACACTACCCGGCAATCTCAGTGTCGATACGGTAAGCTTGCAGGTTGAAATGTACAACATGTTTATGCAAACGGGAAGGTTGGTTTGTTGTTTATATCCACGTTTAGTCAGAACAGTAAGTTAGTTGTGTAAAGTTTTTCCTTGGTCTATCCATTAAATGGGTTCAACTACGCAACGTGTCTACCTTTCCATCTTCAAGATGTATGGTAGCAGCGGAACAAGTTACAGCAAGGAGGGGATCCTATCGAAATTTACCGAGGAAGGCAAGGCAAGGAAAGCCTCGTCGTGGTGATTGGCACGATTAGTAGAATCATCTAGGGCCACGAGCCTAAACATTTTATTGAAAAATTAAGGTTTACCAGCTGACCGCAGGGTGACGTTTCTAGTCTGCATTTAAAATTCTAAACTGCTAGTTACCGAAGTCCCGAAATGTGTTCTGGAGCGAGTGACATTCTAGTAAAATAAAATTACTTTGGAATTAAGGGAGGGATTTCGTAAGTGCTATTTTTACTAAAAATAGTGAGCTTCGTTCACAGTAAAAGTTAGTCAGTTTACTAGAAGAGGATACAAAGTGCGGGTTTACATTATAACGAAAGATCTACCTACACTTGTATTTTTTGTCGAAAACTATTTTGGAATCCAGATTCAAAGGTCACGAGAAGGTGTCATATTATTTGGATACTTAGTCCTTCAAATGTTATTGTGGCCCAAACAGACACGGACAGAGACATCCAAGCAAAATTGGCGATGTGTTTGGTCTGGTTGCTTCGCACCTCCCATAACAAACTTCTCCCTTCATTACATCTTCCCCCTTCTCCCCCCCTTCATATCCGTTCAACCACATACACTTCCGAAAAGAATTTCAGGATAAACACTCCATCACTCTTGGTGGCGGTTGTCAACCTTGTGACGTCATTGAATGTGAATGTCAGAGAATGTTGGTCTTCATTAAAAGAGATGACTTGTTTGTGTCCGAATAAATAAGTCTAAAACCTTACCATTTGCGGACTTAAACTTTTTCCCTACACGAGTTTTGTCATCAAAATTAGAGATTAGCCAATCGGTGTCGGCAGGTATTATCGGCATCGGTAGGAACTGTCAAAATATGGTATAGGTTGATACCGATATCTCCATTTTAGTTCAGCTGAACGTAGTAAAACGTTGATAACTAGGGCCGATGCACCAAAAATGTAGAGGTTTGGGGAGTGGGCGACCCTAATGTGATAAACGTGGGGATGGTTTAATGTACGAAACTTAATAATTAATAAGACACATTTGGTTGGGTTCTATATTTGATGGTCACTGCAAGATTTCATACATAGTTCAGCCTGCCTCGACTTTACCAAACAAGCTATTAATAATTACTGATGTAATGGATGAATAAAAATGAATAAAAAGGACATGATTACGTAAGTGAGGGGGACTGGGGAAATTGGGGAGGAATAATAATAGTTTTCTAATTAGGTTGCCAAATATTACTTACTGTCATGGAGGACTGGGATCGAAATGGGGCTTGGAATGCATTATTGTGATTACCTAAAACTAACAATACGTTGGCTAGGCAATGCACATGCTTTACAATTGATATGATTTCTGAATACATTGTAATGTAACAATACAGTGAGTGAGTTTAATAATAGTGGCAAGGCACACTTAAGATCGTCATCCAAGCTCAGCTCAAGGGAATCAAGATATTGGGTCATCAGTCCCAGCATCAGGTCGTCCAATATTGACGTTGGTAGGAGCTGAGGCAGGATGAGTCACTACACCAAATGATTTGGAAAGGTGCGGTTTGCGGCATTTTTACCTTGAAATAAAGTAGTCGTAGCTGAATTTTTACTTGCCGAGTTTTAGCTAAAATTTGGTTGATTATTAGTGCAATCTAGCTGAAAAGGGATTTGTGGTCTACCAACTTTTATGTTTTATACCATATTTTCGCAATCAAGGACAATTTCAAACCTAACAGTCTAACCAACATTTTCGTTCAAATATTGGAAGATTATCAAACAGGTATTGGATATCAGTTACTATAGGGAAGGTATTGGTAGTGGCGAGTTATCGGTTAGATTGGACTGGATCATCTAAAACTGCTGATCCAACCCTAATATAAATTTCTGACATTATGAGAATTTGGAACACCTTTGATTTGACCATTTGTGCATCTGTGCCGCAGTATCATCTGTGCCGTTGTGCAAATTGTGCCATTGTTAAAAGGCCATTCAAGTTGATTTGGACAATGTCGGAGCATGAATAGCTAGAACGTTATTCTGGTCGTAAGGACTCTTGAATTCAAACATACTCGAGTTGCGGAATATTTTTAATCACTTGAAACCTGATCAAGATCCTCATCCGGATCATAGAAGACGCTGGGAATGTCATCTTCTTCACAATTAAGACACTTCATAAATGGTTCGAAACTTGATTTATTTTCAGATAAGCTACACATTCAAATCTAAATCCAAAAATATACAAGATGTCTAAAAATTATACATATGTCTGCAAGATGTCACCGTTTCATCATTTTCTGATAAACGATCGCAGAATTATAGACTAGCGAGTTTGTTTCTCTCGAAGAGTTAACTACAGAAGAAAAAAAATATAGTCGTAACATGGACCTACCTTAAACCCTCCCTGTTTGCCATTTTATATAAAACCTCTCTCCACCCAGTCTTTGGTTACTGCTCCCAAATTTGTCGTCCCTACAATCTATACTCACTTAATCGTCTTGAAAACTGCCGTCGCCGCTTTACCAAATGGTGTCACACTATTCGTTCCTTACCTTATTCCGATCGCCTATGTAAACTTGGTCTTACCTCCATTCATGATCGTGTTCATCGTCGTTTTCATGATACTTACCTACCAACTTATTAGAATCTCCTTGATGTGGACTCTGTTCTTTTCCTCATTCCAAATTTCAAATTCACTCCTGGCCACCCTCTCCGTATTTCTGGCACTGTCTCTCGTACTAAACTACACGCTTTCACTTTTTCACGGAAAGGGTTGTTCAACCCTGGAACTCCCTTCCTCAATCTGTTGTTTGTACTCCTTCACTCAACGCTTTCAAATCCCGCTATGACGCTCTTGTTGTTTAATTTCTTTGGGGTTTTAGGTGGGTGGGTGCTTCGTCCACAGGTCAATCTCTATTTCTATTTCTATTTCTACTGTAACCCTAATGAAAGGTTGCAAATGGCGCCCATATCAAAACACAGTTCACCAGTTCAGAGAGTGTTATTAAATAGCAAACCTCTATTAGTAAACAAAAACGAGCATGCCCTAAATTACAATCTGGAAACAATGGGAGCAGAAGTGACAACAGAGCAGAGAGAGTAAATTAAAAAGGGTTAAAGGGTTTAACGAGCGTTAACCACTCCTGGTCATCTGCCCGAAGCCCTAAGGCCCTAAGAGAGTATATGATGCTGAAGTAACAATCGAGGGTAAGGGTAACAATACCAATGGACATGCTGTTGTTGAAGATAGCTTACAACAATGGATTTGTTAAAGTAACATGAGAAACAACAATTCAGCCGCTATAAAGGAGATACCAGTCTACTAATATAATGCTCACTAGTTGTGCGCATGCTGTGGGTACAACTAGTGAGCATTATATTAGCATTTTGGTGGGGGACATGCTGCGCCTCCCCCCTTCAAGGTGTTGTTATAAACATTTACCAAATATTTGACTGTGAACTACATTTGTGGCTGTTAGTTGGAATGTAACTGGCACTTTCAATTTTTTTTAACCCCGACCCACACCCCCACACCGCCGTCCCCTCCCGAGCCACTGATCGCTTCCACACCCCACCCACAATATCCCGGAGTGGGGTCTGAATATCTCCTCGCCTCCCTCCGGCACCTCAGGCGTTTGGTCTTTGGTTTTAAATTTGCAATACCAAAGACCAAACCCATGAGGTGAGCCCTCACACATGCCCTCGCTTCACCCCCTCCCACACATGCTCCCGCATTCCCTTTTGCTTGATGCCCGTATTCAGTAAGCAAATAATGCGAACTTCCCCCCTCTTCCCCTTCTTCCTTCTGCTTTTCTCATCCCTCTATCCCCGGAAAAGTCGGGATATTTTCACGTATATATTGGAGCAGCCTCGGAGAGGTCGCGTACGTTTGTTTGACTGAATGCTAAAAAAAAAACCTTCATCACTGAAAGCCAGCATTCAGTAAGCAAGTTAAGCCCCTGCTGTGATTTGTATTTTTTAACTCATCCACGAAAGTCAAAAATCTAAACGCCGACAAGGCCACATTCCATTCGACCAAAACTTTTTTGCAGCTGTGCTTCCACAATACTACGCTAAAAGGTGATATGAATAGCCGTGCGGCAGGTGTGGCAGGTGCAGCAGGTGGTAAGTGGCGCCGTCTGCTCGAAGTCTTTAGAAAAGGGCCCTAACTTGAATTTGTAGCCAAAGCCAGTCAACAGATGGCGGCATGGCAGGTGTGGTAAGTGGCGTCATCTGTCCTAAGACTTTGAAAAAGTGTCCCAACCTGAATTTGTAGGCGAAACCCGTCAACAGATAGCAGTACATGGTGGGGTTCTTGATAGTACAGGATGCGATGATGACAAATTGGATGCTTAATCCGTATTATGTATGTAGATTACGGGAAAAAGCAAGGACAACAACCACGACTAAAGTGAAAATACTGGAAAAACGTGCAAAAATCGCTTTAAAGTTGACTATAATTGCGATGCACGTCACGTATCATTGCTACCTTGCAAACTATGTCTGGTCGCGTGAATGTGACAGTTTCGGCGGGCTATAAGTTCTGACTTTTGGACTTTCGTTGTTGAGCTAAAAAAAAAAAACGAATTCGTGTTTCACCTAAAAGCACACAACTTTAAACAAAACAATTTGGAGGCCCTCCAACAGGGTAGATATTGGCAGACTGATTGGATGGAGAAGCGCATTTAGTTCGTAGATGCCGATTCCAGAGCGAAAAGTTTAATTGTTTTAAAGTGGGCGGCAACAATCACTGCATGTGCGAGCGTTGATACATGGTGGTGCGCGATACCTAAGTAAGTGGATACAACTACGGAGATTAATTCACAGCACGGGTTTGCTTGCATAATGAATGCTGACTTCTCAGCATTTTTTTTGCATTCAGTAAAACACAGGTATATGTTTGAGGGGCTGCAGCAAAATCTCGGCAAAGATTTCCGGTTAACATTGTCCCGTTGAACAAAAAGATAAATATTGTAAATGCTATACTTTCCTAATAAGACCAAACACCGGTAGAGGCTAAGAAAAATTCACCAGAAAATTCAATCCACCGTGCAGCATGCACGGGTCCGGCTAGTTACAAAATACATTATGCAAAAGTGTAATATGATGGATTTGGAGGGGGTGACATATGGAAAGACTAACCCAGTAGCTTCCGACATACAATAATAGACTTTTTTAATGGTTAAGTATAATAAAAGGGTATCAAGGGGGGGATTGAGGGTTAATGGCGCGTCGACAACTTGGTCATTAGCGCCAACCTCAGTCACAGTGCAATGGTCCGGGTTGCCACTGCACCACACATTACAGAGATGTTATTCAAACCCCTAATCTAAATCTTGTCATACATCTGTACCTCCTGCAAAAATTGAAAAACACCGGACAGGAGGACAGACTTATCGCCCAACTGACGCGCAATGTCATGCGGAAGATGGAAACGACGACGAACACCATCAAGATGGCGACAATCAACAAGTAAGTGCCGGACCGTAAGTGGCCATCGACACCAATAACATTCAGGAGGGTCAACCCCCCGCAAAACGAAACAGTGAGTAAGTCGGGTGTGACCAATTCGCAAATGGGCCAACACAACCTCCTCACGGCGACTGCGGCGACTCCTCGACAGTGCCTTTAATGGCCCGTAATTTATTACCGTCCTGTCTGTCCCACAAGGTTTGCCAAAAAGCGTGTAACCTCAGACGCAGAGTCTGAAAGGCATCTGAAGGAACAAGGCTGAGATCCCTACCGAGAGGGCCAGAAAGGGCCCCTTTCGCAGCAGAATCAGCTTGTTCATTCCCTGCTATCCCAACATGGCCCGGGATCCAGCAGAAAAGCACGGTTGTCCGCTGGCCAGGCAAGCGGGAAAGCAAAGCTTGGACACGTTGTGTCAAGGGGGTCCGAGGATTGTAATTCGCCAAGGACTCCAGGGCACTCATGGAATCACTAAAGATAATGAAATGCGTGCCCTGAAGGTCAAGGATCCATTCCATCGCCAAACCAAGAGCCAAAAGCTCTGCAGAGAACACAGAATAGCCTGATGGAAGGCGATGGGCAACCGTTACTCCCTTACACACACAAGCACACGCCACGCCAACGTCTGACTTCGACCCATCAGTAAACAGGCGCTGATAACCGGCGTACTGAGAACTCAGCCGCCGGAACTCCTGTAAGTACCTTGCTGGTAGAGTGGAACCCTTCGGGAGGCACGCCAGAGCAAAAATGAAACTGCCACCTGGGACAAGCCAAGAGGCAACTGGCATTCTCCCAAGCCTCAAGACGCAGGGCATTTCAAAGGCTATCTCCTGACAGGACTGCTGGAGCCTATCGCGGAAATCACCCTTACCCACCCTGCGTCTACCGACTCACAAGTCTGGCCCCAAAACCATGGACCAAGCAGGACTGGATTGCACAGCACGCAAACGCACAGCATACTGAATGGCAAGCTGTCGCCGACGAATGGCCAAAGGTGGCCCCGAGGCCTCAGCATAGAGGCTGACCACTGGAGAAGTTCGAAATGCCCCAGTCGCCACACGCAGGCCACTGTGATGCACAGTGTCCAACATCTGGAGAGTGGAGTCACTAGCCGAATCATAGACCATACACGCATAGTCAAGTTTGCTGCGGACAAGGGCTCGGTAGAGGCGCAACATGGCAGCGCGATCGGCACCCCATGAAGTGCCCGACAGGACCCGCAAGATGTTAAGCACCTGCAAAGCCTTGTCTTTAAGCTGAAGTAAGTGTGAAAGCCAAGACAACCTGGAATCGAACACCAGACCCAGGAAACGTGCCTGTGGGACAACAGGAATTTGTGCCTGTCCTAAGTACAGGCAAGGATCCGGGTGCAGTGTTCGTTGGCGGCAAAAGTGGATGCACACAGTCTTGTCCGGAGAAAACCGGAAACCATTACTGACCGCCCAGGTCTGGACTTTGTTAATTGCCAGCTGTAGCTGCCGCTCGCAGGTCTGCATGCGAGCTGCCCGAAAGCGCAAGCCGAAGTCATCAACAAACAATGACTGGGGAACAGCAGCTTGCTGAGCAATGGGGTTGATCCCTATAGCAAACAAGATGACACTAAGAACAACTCCTTGAGGCACACCATTCTCCAAGACAAACGGGCGGGAAAGAGTCGCTCCGACACGAACGCGAAAAGAACGGCCTGAGAGGTAAGCAGAAAGCAACAGTGGCATCTGTCCCCTCAAGCCATAGTTATAGAGATTACGGAGAATCCCATAACGCCACGTCGTATCATACGCCTTCTCCAAGTCAAAGAAAACCTGAACCAGATGTTGACGCAGGCGAAAAGCCTCCCTCACATCCGATTCAAGGGCAACCAGATGATCGATGGTTGACCGAAACCGTCGAAAGCCGCACTGGGACGCAGATAAGAATCCCCGTGATTCCAGCACCCAGACCAACCTCTCACCGACCATCCGTTCCATAAGTTTACAGACACAGCTAGTCAGAGCGATTGGGCGATAACTGGAAGGAGCAGTAGGGTCTTTGCCCAGTTCCATAATCGGGATGACCACTGCTGTCCTCCACGCTGCCGGAACAGAGCCTTCTGCCCACACACGGTTGAACATCTCCAGCAAGAACTGCTGGGAAGCAAGAGGCAGATGTTTCAACTGCTGATAGTGAACATCATCAGGCCCTGGAGCGGAGTCATGCGACTTGGACAAAGCTGAAACAAATTCCTGCCTGGTGAACGGTAAATTGTACTCCTCTAGCCAGTCGGAGCGAAAGTCTAGAGGGTGAGCCTCTTCACTACGCTTCATTCTGAGGAAACCAAGATCATAATGGTTATCACTTGAGACCTGCGCAAATGCAGACGCAAGACAGTCGGCGATATCCGGCACAGAAGAGATCACGGCATTCGCCACCTTCAGCTGTGAAACCGGGGAAGGCACGGTCTTCCCCGAGATCTGGCGCACCTTCCGCCACACCTGCTGAGAAGGCGTGGAGCGCGTGATCGACGAAACATAAACTGCCCACGAAGCACGTCTAGCCTCACGGATGACAAACCTGGCACGGGCACGACAGCGCTTAAAGGCTACAAATTTGTCAGCAGTTGGGCTGACTGTAAATGCACGCAACGCTCGCGGGCGGGCCTGAATGGCCTGCCTTCAAGCAGGTGTCCACCACGGAACAGGAACCCGCCGCGGCTGAGTGGACGTACGCGGGAT
Source organism: Lithobius niger (assembly GCA_023313725.1). NCBI lineage: Eukaryota > Metazoa > Arthropoda > Chilopoda > Lithobiomorpha > Lithobiidae > Lithobius > Lithobius niger. The sequence goes on from JAHWFP010057409.1 coordinate 31,170, forward strand.
AGTAGCATGAGCAGCAGCAAGGACCACGTCAGCGAAATGAGTGGCAAGTTCATCCACATCACAAAAGTCCTTTACCGCACGCTGAAATACAGCAGCCTCAGCAAAAGCTGACCATTCAGCACGTTGAAGCGCCCACCGGACAACACAATGGGGAGGTGATCGCTTCCATGCAGATCGGCAGTGACACCCCAAGTGAAGTGAACTGGGATGGCCAGCGAGCAAAAAGCTAAGTCCACCGCTGACCAATTGCCCGTGGCCAGGTTACAGTGTGTCATGGTTCCATCGTTCAGGATGCAAACAGACCCCCTCTGCATCCACTCCTCAAGGATCCTCCCTTTGTTGTCTGTATGAGGTCCCCCCCACTGGACATGGTGGCTGTTAAAGACACCCAGTAACAGAAAAGGGGCAGGAAGCTGGCGGACCAGGTCCTCCAGGTCACCAACCCCAAAGACCTCATCCGGTGGCAAACAAAACGAACAAACAGTAATATCGAAGTGAAAAGAAACTCTAACTGCTACCGCCTGAAGCCTAGTGTGCAGAGGCACACTGGCATGCGGCTGAGAGTGTTGAACCAGCACTGCAACACCACCATGTGCACGTGGCACAGGGTCAGCATCCAGACGGTAGACAGAATAACCTCGAACAACCGGATTATCTGACGCCTTAAAGCAGGTTTCCTGTAGACAGCAGCACAGAGGTCGCCAATGCGACAAAAGCAGCCGCAGCTCTTCGGCATGGGTCCGATAACTTTGGCAGTTCCACTGAACGATGGCATGCGCAGGCATTAGGGCGGGCTGAAAATTGAATCATTCTCCTCAACTCCTCCTCTGGGCGATCCGAAAACATCCGAATCCTCACCCGAATCAAAAGATGGAGCGAGGTTCAGAACGAAGTTGTCCTCGGAAGGAGGAAAAAGTTCCGGAGAATTGGAACAGGAAATCTCTCCCTGCTCCATGGGCAAAGTATCATCAAGATGTTGAGGGGACACAACGGACCCCTCAGCAAGCTGGCCGTTCAACGACCGTTTCACCTTCTCTCCTGGTGGCGACGTCCTCACGGGTGGTGTTGAGGCTTTACCAGCAGGAGCCTTCTTTTTCAACGTTTTCTGTGGTTCACTCCGGGCAGGTGGAGGCTTAGCTGAAGCCTTAACCTGCCTGGGAACAGATGCAGCGGCAGAAACAGCAGCAGGAACAGAAGCATTTGCAGGCTGGGCAGATGTAGACGGCAAGGCAGCAACCGGGTCCGAAGGACCCAAAAGACCCTGCAGAGATGGATGTTGCAGAGTCAACAAAGCTATAAGCTTGCCCACCGTCGTCGTCAAAGACCTGAGCTCAGCGCGTAAATCTGCCAAATCAGCAGACTCACTAACTGGGCCAGGCAATAGCGTACTGCACACCTGCGCAAAAGAACGTGTCATAGCCTGCGCCGATAGTTTGGCTTTCTTTCGGGCCTCCGAGTAGGAAAGCCCGTCCTTCACCTTTAGTTCCTGCACTCGACGTTCCTCAACATAAACACGACAGTCCCGTGAAGAGGCTTGGTGCTGACCACCGCAGTTGACGCACTGCTCCGGGACAGCACAGTCAGCGCCTTCATGGGCTGCCTGTGCACAGGAAACACAGGTAGGCCTACCTTTACATGAGCCGCTGGTATGGCCGAAGCGTTGACAGCGGAAACACCGCATCGGAATCGGAACGTAACTCCTGACCTTCAAGCGCAGGTAACCGGCAGTAATGTGCTGCGGTGCAACTGGCGTATCAAAGGTCAGGAAAAAGGTGTCAGTTGGCTGGGCACCATTCTCGCCTTTCCGTGTCAAACGCCTCACAGCCGTAACACCCTGTGA
>JAHWFP010057411.1:0-22393 GCA_023313725.1 Lithobius niger
TTATTTTATTTCATCTTATAATGGACCAATGAACCGATTTCAATTTTTGTAGCTTAATATGTACCTATACATTGTATACAAGGACCAGGGCCTATTGAGCGCTATTTTAATGTGACTACAATAATCTTGCTGTTGTTCTTGTTGGGACAACTTTGCTCTTCCTTAAAGGGCGAACCAATGAACCGATTTTCAATTTTTATTAAAATGTTGATACTAGCCTTTTGAACGCTTTTTTAATGGACTACAATATTTCTGTGTTATTCTTGTTGGGGAAATTATTCTCTCACCTACAGATCGAACCAATGAACCGATTTTCACTTTTTATTAAAATGTTGGTACTAGCCTTTTGAACGCTTTTTTAATGGACTACAATATTTCTGTGTTATTCTTGTTGGGGAAATTATTCTCTCACCAACAGATCGAACCAATGAACCGATTTTCAATTTTTATAGCTTAAAATGCACCTGTAACAAGGACCAGAACCAGGAATGCTATTTTAATGTGACTGCAATAATCTTGTTGTTGTTGTTCTTGATGGGACAACTTTGCTCTCACCTAAAGAGCAAGCCAATGAAAGGATTTTCAATTTTTATAGCTTAAAAAGTACCTATTAATAAGGACTCGGACCGGGAACGCTATTTTAATGTGAATACAATATTCTTATTGTTGTTCTTGGTGGGAATTTTTGCTCGCCCCAATAATAATATTACGTAGACTGGTGAACCGACATTAAATTTTTATGGCTTAAGCTTCTGTTGTTGTTGAATTTTCGCCTTTATCTCGCATCTGAATCAATACTATTTGTTGACGAAAAACACAAATTCCCCAAACTTTGTTTAAATTCTTCTAATAAGCAATAGTACACTGACTTATGAGGGCATCTTAATACTAAGGGTGTTCTATGGAGACAAGAATCCTAATAGTATCCCTACGAATTTTATTGGAAACAGTCTAATGAGGAGCACATAGTAAAAAAAAAAAAAAAATCACGATACCGTATATTAGGGTACATATTAGATGTAGCCTAAATCTCGTTCATCTTATAATTATCTATATTACTTTATTACTATTTACTGTTGCAAAGTAATGTGTATATGTGTGCACTTTCAGGCTTTTACTTTGCAACATTCTTCAAGTTTTTTTTTTAAGTTTAATAAATAATGGTGGCACATGGGGTTACCTTGGAAACTCATCCCTTCACCACTTCTGGCAGTAAGCAATCCTGTTATTGCAATAGTAGCTCAATTCCAATAAGCTAAAAAACAAAGCTAAAAAAAAAACAGCTGACGTCGAATGTAAGACCTCATTCAATGCTAACAGTAAAAATAAAAAAATAAAAAAAATAAAATAAAAATAAACGAAAAAAGATATGTACTATCTCAGTAGCCCAGTAGCCACATTTTACAACGATTCGCATGATATGAAACAATTGGTGGAATTTGCAATTTATCTATGGAAATAAATCCTTACGATTGACCTGATTCATACTGCGTTCAAATGAAATAATACAAATTAATTGTAAATGAACTACATTTAAATTAAATTAGTTAAAAACACGAATCAAAGAAAATTAAAAATCATTTTCCTATCCTGTCTAAACTGAATCAGTACGTCATTGTGGGAGTAGAGTACCTGGCAGTAGAAACATTATTACAGGTTAACCTGAAGTATGGGTAAAAGTATATGCAAAGTGTTTGCCTGTTGCAGTGGTTGATTTTCACAATTTGTCAATAACAATTGAATATTAAGCATCCGGTTTGTACACTATGCTGCCAACTCTCCAATTATTGTGTCTCTAGTTATTGTGTCGTCTGGTCATCCAAATTTGATAAGTGCTTAACCATACGAAAGAAAAGTCTTTTCTTTTAATTTTGTGATGTAGTGTAGCTGCTTGCCACTTAGTGTAAAAATTATATAAACCTGTGTTTTTCTTCCGATTTCTTTGTTAAATTCTATAAAATAGTGTAGGACAGATAACGGTATTTTTGTGTACATGGGACTAAATTTGCCCCATGCGGTTTTACAGAAAGGCATATAGAATCCTTCAGCAATAAAGACTATCGAATATCATACTGCAATACTATTTCCTGACAGCGTCAGTAGATAGCGCTCAAAGCTTACAACCACCACGCCAAAATATTAACCACCCTGCTATCAAGGCGAACATACGATCAGCAGGCAATTAGATCGGAGGCAACTTAACACTCACTAACCATGGGCCGTCAATCCTATTCAAAGGTTGAATCATGGCTGCATCAAGTGAACGCCGACTCACTCACTACACAGTCGTGTTAATTCAACCCCTATTCAGTGGCCACACATCAGGAAAGCAAGGGCACGTCAGGACCATAGTGAGAGGGGCCCCAAACACACTCGGGGGCCCTCCGAACAGTAGAGTCAGCTGAACGAAAAGACGGAAAAACCAAAATAAAGGTGGGCTAATGCCTACAAAAAAAACAGGTCCTCAAATTTTTGTTGATGGAGGCCCTCTTTATTATGGTTTACCCGGGCGCCCTAGGCTGGGCAGTGTCGCCCTAACATATTTCCAACCCGGTCGTCCCCCCCCCCACCCCACCCCATCAAAAAAATTATAAAGCATTTCTTTCTGCCAAATGTTGCAGTTAACAATTACCTTTCTCAACGAAGTCAAGAATAAGGCGAAGGATTTTCAGTAATGCTAGAGAAGGAGCCAAATTACCATGCAAAGGAAAAATACAAAAAGTTAAAAATACAAATCTTGGTGTTTTGTATCAATAAAGCCGTCAAACTGAAGACATGTCAGATTTCGCATATTAAACTTGGGTATTCAGCAGGTAAACGTGGTAGCTGGAAACAGTTTTCGAGGGGCCCATGTACGGGGAGGGGTTATTCAAACTTGGTTACTCAACATAACTTCCAATACGACCAGGGGGCCCGCACCAAATTTTGGGGCTTGGGACTAACTACAACGAATTGGTGCATTCATTTATCCGGGTTGCTTAGGCTTCCCTGCCTAACATGCTAACAAGCTTGCACTGTAATGCTCCTGCGCCACGCAGATAGCGGTTTGATTGGAGTTGTTGTTTGCTGGGAAATTAAAAAATTCACAGTATGCACAAATCGAGTACATTGCTCAGTCAGCAACACATAAAAATGTTTTAGGTCCCCTTGAGTGCCCCGGACCTGGATACCAGCTCACCCCCCCCCCCCCTCCCAGGGCCAGATTAAAGTGGTACTATCACCGATTGAAATGCGAACGAAAATACCGTGGCGCCATCTAGCGTTAATGATATTGTTAATCTTTATAGCTTGCTTCCAGGCAGTGACGGCGACAGGACTGAATTGTTTTTTTTTTGGGGGGGGGGGGGGGGGGGGGAGCACATCTGGAAAGAGAGTGAGTCAAGGACTTTTTTTTCAAGGCAACCACATTAGGCACTTTTATTTCAACCTGAACGTAACCTAAGCTTCAACGCAGCACAATTTATTTCTAAAATAAGCCCTATAAACACACAAAATAAATTAGGCTACACATACACTGTAAAGTTACTACAAAAATATGTATATCAATAAAATAACATAAAAAAATAAAAGCTCTGTTTATTCATTTGATTTCAAGTTTAGCCTGCAATTTTTTATTATTATTTATTGTCTGGTGGTGACCGAGAGTTGGGGTTGGGGGGGGGGGGGCGTGAGATATTTGGGGAGGGGGGTAACGGCTCACCCTGGCCCACCCCTGGCGCCGTCACTGCTCCCAGGTGCACGAGGACGAACCAAATTTTCACTCAATAATTAATGATGTCATGGCTTGTTTGTTTAGTTAAAAGAGATGCCGTTATGCATTCCTTCGCTTGGTGCAAGCAAGAGCTAGATAGTACTACATAACGGAATTTTATTTTTAGACAGTGTCATAAATGGGTGTGCTCTTGATAACCAATTAATTAACTTTTCGTAGCCTAAAATAGTACCTTATTTTCTTTTTCCCATGCCCGTGATGCACCTTTCAGGCCCTTTTCGGCCTGTGGCCCGGTGCTTGAGCTGGGCACCCAAAGAACCCCCTTAATCCGGCCCCACCCCCCCCCCCCCCCTCACCGTTGTGGGTGCCCTACCCAAGTCGAAATGGTGCTACGCCTTTTCCCCTTAACTAGTTTACTGTGGAGCCGCCATAGCACCTATTCGCTCCGCTTTAAAGTTGTTTCTTTCTCCCGGTTGGCTTTCCTGTATGGCTTATAGTTTTGCAACATTACTTCAGACGCATGTAAATGTTGCAAAGCATTCGTTTTCCTATTTTTTTTTTCCAGTAGCCGCGTTTACCGGAGAAACGGTTTTGCTACATTCACTTTAAACTATGTAAATGTTGCAAAAGTTATTTCACGCAGGATGCTCGAATAGAGTGAGAAGGCATGTTCTTTGTTTCAAAGTAGTATAAAAATACTTACCGATAATTTGCTGGTCACAGTTCTTCCACACACTTTTCCGTCCTATACTTTAGCTTCACCAGTCCCAACTCTCATTGTGCTGCTTCTGTCACCAGCATTCGAAATGTCAGTCTCGTCTAACTCGGTTAGTGCAAACAACAAACGCGGCTAACTGGATTTTTCCAGTTAAACAGTTAGTCACGTCACTTTATAGGCGTACTTTTCTTTTTTCTTTTTGTCTGTGTGTGTGTGTCGCGTACTGGAAACAAGGCAACCGAGACTACCGTAGGCTAGTTTCCTTTATTTGGCTACGATACAATATTATACTTCCGTTGTTGACAGAAAAGAAGGGAGGGGAACGTTAGACAAATATCAAGTCACTGACAGCGGCAAAGCCTACGGTCTAGTCCGGTCCACACCCACAACCGGGTTTTGGAATTGTAGCTCAGCGCCACCCTGCATTAGCTGGTCACCTACCGCCATCTAGGAGCAAATTTTCCAAACTGTAACTAATCTTGCGAAGGTCATATGAGGTAAAGCAAAGTTGCTTAAGCACGCACAATAGGATTCTTCTTTCTCTTTTCAGCTTTGTGACTCCCCAAATATTATTATTTTTTTTACACGTTGGTATTCTGCCAAGTAAAACTGACAAATCGAACACAATCTCAATAAACTAACTGGACAGTCAGTATGTATGATCTCATCGCCTTGAAATGAAAGTGAAATAACAACCTCCGAGCTTGAGATTTACTCCTGCTGTAATAATAGCTATTATGTGAATAGTTGGTACGTTGCCATTGGCAACAAGCAAAACAACGCGTTGAAACTAGCGAGCAGCTGAAACACAGATTTCAGCCAAGGGCGGTCTCCCAATGGTACGATTCCATCCCGCTCGAGTTTTTTTCTTCTCGTGTTTTTAACTGATTATGCATGTAATGCATAAAGCAGTTATTGAAATACATTCGGGGAGAAAAAGGGGCTTGCGTCGTGAGCTATTGTTAAATGACGTCATGACCCACTCCAGTCATTTATTTGAATGGGTCATGCCTAACACTTTAGCGTCTATAATATATAAAATAAAAACAAATTTTGCCGCATTAACAGCAGGGTTACCAGAAGGGCAAGCCACTTATACTGGGCCCGTAGAAGTTTTTTCCTAATTCATTCTTTAGTCTCTATTTTAAAAAATTTGGTCGTTTCAAAAAAAGCCCGTAGACTTAACTTACGAAGGATGGACCTGAAGTGTGCCAGGGAACGAGCCCTGACCGCTTCGTCAGGAAGAGAGTTCCACACAGATATAACTCGAAATGAAAAGAAGTGTTTTCTGCAGTCCCAATTAGCCGATTGTACTGCCAATTTAAATGAATGTCCGCGTGTAGTCAGGCACGGAGCAGGGTCGAAAAAGGGAAGATTAACATTCAAAAAACCCCGAACGATTTTAAATGTCAAATATAGGTCTGCTTTAAGCCTGCGTAGTTCGAGGGACTCGAGTTTAGTTTTTTCCAACCTATCTGCATAGGATAGGTTTTTTTTTTTTAGTTAAGTAAGCTTTTCGTAAATTTGCGTTGAACGCGTTCTACCTTCTCAATATCTCCCAAAAGAGACGGGACCACACTTGGCTGGCAAACTCCAGCAATGGTCGAACAAACACCTTGTATGCCCAAATCTTAATAGTATTATTGCCAGATGTGAAACACCTGTTCACCACTGCTAGACGGCTGAAGGCTCTCGCTACAATAAGGTCGCAGTGTTTGGTTGACTTAAGGTCTGACGTTAAGCAGACATCAAGGTCGTTAACCGAACTCACGTCTGGTATATGTAGATTACCAAGGTAATACTTGTGGCATGGATTTTTTCCCCGACATGAAAAGCTAGACATTTAGGAATAGCCAATTGGAGCTGCCACTCTTCACTCCAATCGTGTGTATAATTTAAATCACATGAGATGGCTAGTGATGCGGATGAAAAGTCTGTGATAGGTGCCCCAAGCTTCAGGTCATCAGCGAATTTAAATCGGTAGGTAGATTGATCACTGCATTGCAGGTCGTTGACAAAAACTACAAAAAGAAGTGGTCCAAGCACAGAACCCTGCGGGACGCCACTCTGGATGCTTGAAGATGAAGAGATGGTTTCTTTTATCACAACTCTTTGTGTCCTATCCTTAAGAAATGACTTAAGCCAATTTAAAAGTTTACCACCAAAACCCAGGGCACTCTAATTTATAAAGTAATTTCGAGTACACTACTGTCTCGAAAGCTTTTTAAAAATCCAAATAAATTACGTCGTGTACACCGATGTCAAGCCCTGATGTCAAGATGTCTAAGAACGATAAAAGTTGGTATGTAGTGCATCTTCCTGGCAAAAATCCAAACTGATCGTCCAATATAATATTATTTTCTTGAAGATAGGTCGGCATGACAACTTTTATGGAAGTTTCCATCAATTTACACGCAACCACAGTCAAAGCGATTGGCCTGTAATTTGTTGGATCAGCAGGGTCACCTTTTTTAAATACCGGAGTTACATTTGCCGACTGCCACATTGAAGGAAGTTTGCCAGAGTTAAAAGAGAGCTTGAAAATAAGTGTTAATGGCATCGCTATTTGTTTGCTAATTTGTTTGTAAAAAAAAAGGCTGAGAAGCCATTCGGCCTAACAGCATGGCTTGGTTTTATGAGACTAAGAGATGCCTATGTTTTTTCGACAGAGAATATAACAAGGTTACAGGAGTTTCCGGTGTTGTTCAAATTACCTTGAACAAATTTATCGTTATCAAGGACCGTATTTGAAACAGAAACATTGTTAAGAATTTCGGCTTTTTGCATATCGTCGGTGACGAAGTTTCCCATTTTAAATGGGGGAACAGATCGCTTTAAACCCGTCGTTTGACGGTAAAGTCTAAAAAGGGCAGATAAGTTTCCCTCCTTAATAGTTTCTTCCTCTTTACTGTACCTCCATTATTTGCTGCTTCAGCATAGGCTTTTCGGCAACCGTTGTATCAGTCCAAAGCTTCCTTTATCGGGGTTGACTTGTAGCTTCGCCATAGGTTTAGTTTCTTTAAACACAGCTTGGTGACAGATCTTGGCACAAAGTTTTTAGAACTATTTGATCAGGTTGGTGCGGAACGTGACATTTCGGTTTTTGAGTGAAGTATAGCTAATAGTTCTAACCAACTTATATTAACATTTTCCTCGTTCGTGGATAGGTCATGTTCATGTTCATATTGTTTAAACTGTCACACAAAAGTGCGAAATCGATCTTTCCAAAAGCTTTACGATTTATCTTTGCAGCTGGATTACAGCACTGGACCCTGAATGCCACCATGCAGTGGTCACTAGTACCTAAGTGATCTACCTAAGTGAAATATACTAGACTGTGTCCTTTCACCATCAAATCGTCTTATTTTTGATGTCCGACCGAGTTCTAACTCGGACATAAAAAATAAGACGATTTGATGGTGAAAGGACACAGTCTAGTATATTTTCTCCTAGAGTTGGATTAGTCACCACCTGGGTCATGCCCAATGGCTTTATACGGTCCAAAAATAGTTGGTGGGGTCTGTCTCCAGCAGTAAAGCTTTCCCAACCATCCGTGGAGCAGTTAAAATCACCTAAGATGATGTTATCAAACAAGGGTTTAATACTGTCCACCTTAAAGGATGAGATAGTATTTACAGGGTCGTCATTTCGACTGTCGGGAATGTAACCCAGAATAAAGTTGAGTTTGAGTTTAGGTAGTAAGCTTGAGAACGCTTCGGTTTGGGTTGACACCCCGGCACACAAAACATCCAAGTCCTCCTTACAAACAACCGCGATCCCACCCGCGTGTGAATCTGATCTAAGGACGCGATATGAGGAACCTCCCAAAACTTGATTATCCGAAAAACTCGGCTTTAGCCAAGTATCCACAACATAAAGCATGTCATACATGCCTGTTGTTAAGAGCACCTGAAAACTCCCAATATTTTTTATCAGGCTGCGAGCATTGATAAGGATGCAATTCAAGTTTTGCCCTGGACTAGAGTTAGAGTTATTAATGGTTATTTGGTTTACAACTGTGGGTAGGGAAAATACCCCAGTTAATGGTGTTCGTTTTCCACATTGCCATTTACACATTGTAGTTCAAGGTTTAGAACGTGTTTCCCTCTTTGTGTCAAGTGTAGCCCATCTCTTGACATTAGACTGCAGTCAGACCACACTGCGGCGTCAATTGATGTAAAGTTGTGGCCATTTTTTTATACAAAACAGTTTCAGTAGCTCGTTTGATTTTGCTAACTTTCCTGACTTTCTTCCCAGACGTGGCGGCAGGGCCAGAAAACAGATCGAGGCTGATGGTCTTGTCTTCTTTACTTCGAACACAATATCTGAAAGCTTCTTTACAAAGTCGTTTGGTATGTCGACCCCAATATTGTTAGACCCAGTACTGATTACAACTGTACAATCTGTTTCTGACCGATCGAGCAGCTTTGGAACAAACGATGTCAACTTTTCCGCCGTGATTCCCGGTATGCAACAAGTTAATGACTTTTCGTGACTACTGCCTCGCACGGCACATGTGGGAGAATCTCCGATGATGATACTGTGGTTTTTCCAGTTAATAGGTCTATCCAACTTATAGGCTGAGGTTTTCTGCCTGTCATGATTTCGGCCTCTCCATAGTTGTTTATCATTACGTACCTGATTCCTAACTTTACAAAGTAAAGACACATTTGGATGAGAGTCTTGTGTTCCATTTGGTGTGTCATTTTCATCTAATGTCACAGGCTGGGTTACCCTAGATTGCACTTCACTGGTTTTACGTATACAGTGCTGCGCATTTGGTGGTTGCTTTCCAGTAGGTTTATCTTGTTGAGTATCACTGCAATGCGGGGAGAGGAGTTTGTGTCTACGTCGTCGACCTTCTCGACCTTCTCGACCTTCTCGACTGATATTTTTTTCCATAATTGGGTTCAATTAGTGTTCAATTGCATGGTTTATATTCTCCGAAGTATGAGCATTGTCACTGTCCAAGTGTGCAGTCAAAATCGACAGCCTACGATTGCTGGTAAAGTTTAATTTTACCGATAGAGTTGCAGTTTCACCTGACCTTGTTACACTCAGCTCAGGCTCCTCGTTGTTTGCAGGATTTGATGTTGTATCAAAGCCTCCCTGCTTATTCTCGCCTGCAATTCTCTCCAATCCATCACCAAACTTTCCAGCAAAGTTTTCGATGTAGTCACCTTCAGCCTATCACCTTTAGCGTCTGGCCGGAAGTGACTGAAATATTCGTCGATTTTTCATGATTTCGATTAGAAGACGTGCCAGCAAATTGTAGGCGTTGTTATTGTACAGTTTATGGCTAAATCGTTTGCATATGAAGGGTTGTAGGTGCTTGACTAAAAAATTTTGCCAATTATGTTTCTGTATGAAAAAAAAAGTTGAACCAGAACTGGTCCAGCTTATTTCAGGTTTTGACAACGTGCACGGAAAACAGAATTCTACCTGTTGTTGGGCTATTGGCGAATCACTGAAAAATTCTATGCGTATTGGCAATTCGTGTAGTTATGTGGCTCCTGCTAATCAGGTAATTATTGTATAGTGTAACAATTTGTTGTATCAATTCGACCAGTAACAGTTTGTTGTATCAACGGGATAGTGCATACTAGGTGCGTAGCTAACGGAATAAAGGCAGAATTATAAATTCATTCCACGATCACTTTCGATAATAAAATAAACAATAGAGGGAACAAGTTTACTTTACGAGGCTTATGGGAAGAATAAGGGCTCCTCACCGATTGATCTCTCGTTGGGCTAGACTGACGTAAAATGATCAACTGAACAACATTTTCGCATAAAATATTTGGGGCAAAGGTTTCGTTTGGCCGTCAGAAATTATTGAAAGCTGCATTCTTTGCACTGACGGACGAGAGGCCGTTTTCTTCCCATGTTCTCAGCTGATATTTTTTTTCTGTAATCAGTTCAGATAGATGGGTTGTTATTGTCCGTTTTGTGTGGTTTTGTTGTTATTATCGGTTAGGTTAGGAACCAGTTTCGGCATTTCACTTGAGGTAATGAACTGGTTGGGGGTTTGACGTTTCACTTGCTGGACTTTCGCCAGTTTCATGCTTTCTGGCGCGGCGCGGTGCTAACTTTGGACCTTCACCACGGCTAAACGGTGCGTTTGCCCCAAAAATGGAAGAGGAAAACATTACTCAGCAGGTAATTCTTAGTCCATTAACGATTGACGGACGAGAGCCCGTTTTCTTCCCATGTTCCCTTTACGCACATGGCCCGAAATTCGAAAAAAGAGAAAAACAAACCTACCTTTAATTTTCACAGAAGGCACTACAAATTAATCCCAAATTGCGGAAACTCGTTAAATCATCATTAACATAATCTAACCAATTAACTACCCCAGTATGAAATGCCAACCCCCAACCAGTTAACCACCTCAGTATGAAATGCAAAACCCCAAACTTACCTAACCTAACCTAACTGACAATAACAACAAAACCAAACAAAACCACACGAAACTGACAATAACAACCCGCCTATCGGAACTGTTTACGAAAAAAAAATATAAAATGCCCTGCCGGCCCGGCGAGCGAACGGAAACACCGTATAGATGTACGGATTGTGGCGCTTCAAATCGACCGTTTTAAGTCGTTTTAACACATTTCCGCGCTCTAAAACCAACTGTCCCTGTATTTAGGTAGGTGTTGGAGCCATTTGGAATCAATATCGTAAGGATATCGAGTATGTGCCTAATGTAAACTTTAGCCCAATAGAGAGCTTTGTCTTTCGTCTATGAAAATAATAATGTTGCAATTTCATAATGGCAAGCGTTCTTTGATAGCAAGTGTGTCAGATTTTTTCATCCAATGTGCAGCTTGGATCATCATAGAAACAAAGTACATTATCAGTACATTACCTTGTTTCATTGGTACAAAGTACATTATTTAACCGCGTTGGAGGGGGGGGGAGAGGGGGGCGCAGAGGGCTCCCCCCCGGCCTTCGCCGTAAAAGGGCCTTCATGGCAAAATGGGCCTTCATTTTTAATCCACTGCTGGGATGATTTGGCTGCCGAGACATGCAAATACGTCTGTACGCCCAGTTATACTTTTCATTGGCATCAACGGATCAACGGATTTAAGGACAAATCCCTCTCCCCCCCCCCCCCCCCGCCAAGCTGTGCCAAAATATTATTATTTTTTTTATTCATTTCCATTTTGTTTTAGAAATTTAGGTATTTCCGACTGAGGTCCATTTTTCAGAATGACATGTTTTTCTTGGTGTGATGGTGGGATGGTAGTTGTTGCCCCCCCCCCCCCCCCCCCCCTCCAAAAAAAAAATCGACTGTGGTCGTATTGCATGCCTGAATGTTTAGACCTATTTAGTTGATTTGTACTACTGGAACCTACGTCGCTATTAATAATAAAAACGTAATCGGACCATTGGTTATGATGGCTTCTATGCGTAGCGATTGTGTTCTCCGTTCTTCAACTGCAGGGGGGGGTATTTAACAGGGGGTGGGGGGGGAGGCCAGGCGCAGGTGCGGCAAGCAACAACATTGCTCTTCTGCACAAAAATTTGAGCTTGATACATCCAGCTTGATAATCTGTTTTGGCATAAGCAGTTTATGTGTTTCTTTATGAAATTCTTGTTTTCTTTATCTTTTCCACATAGCCTAGGAGCATGTTTTTGGTGAGAGTGGGAGATTGGTAAAAAGGGGATGATTGCTGCCATGCTTTCATAGTCTCAGCGCCGTATTAAGCCTGTAGAATGTAGAGGCCTGGTGCTTAAGATTTATTGTGGCGCTTCCCCCTCCCCACCCCCTCCTCCTCCCGCAAAAAAGGAGGAAAACAGTATTTTTTTTTAGAATTGAAATTGTTTCATGCAACTTTTCAGTAAGAGTAAATTTTTTTAAATTTAAATACAGTAGTACCTATTTTATTTTTCCCTTGAAGCCCCCTTTATCGGTCTGTGGCTCGGTGCTGAAGCACCTAAAGCTCTCCCCCCCCCCTCCCCACTTAATCCAGTCCTGCATATTTACATCAGAATGATTCCCGTTTATGAAACTATGGATGAATAATTAATTCTGCATGCCTGCTTCAGTCATTCTGCTCTGTGACCATGTTGTCGCTGGATTTGATACTTTCGTGATTAGCTGTTTGGTAAAAAGCTGAATATTTACGGGATTACCTTGTTTCACGTTATAGTTGTTGTTGATTATGCTCATGTTTGAATCTTTAGACCTCTGATCCTGCTTACTTTTAAGGCTTCCCTGCCTAACACGCTAACAAGCTTGCACTGCATTGCTCCTGCTCCGTGCTGGTAGCCCCGTTGGAATGGAGTTGTTGTTTGTTGGGAAAAAAGAAATTCACAGTACTCACAAATCGAGTACATTGCTCATAGTCATCAACCTTCATAAAATATTTTTAGGGCCCCTTAATGCCCGGGCCTGGGTACCAGCCCTTCCCGCCCCCCCCCCCCCCTCCCCTTCTGGTTGAGGAAGGGGTTGCTTCCTGCAAGTGTGTGGAGCTTTATTTGGTTGAGGTAATTTTTTTTAAACTTAACTTCATTTTTGTTTTCAATAATAATTTATTTTTAATAATTTTCTTTTAATCTAGGCTATGTTATGATGCAGTGTTTTTTCGCGAATAAACACAGAATTGTTTGCTGTATTGTTAAAGCTATTATTAAATTTTTTATTGGTTTTGCTTTTATCTTGTTTGTGTCTAATCATGTGGTCTCACTGGCATTACCTTCATAAACCACCGAACGGAGCGTACAGAACGCACCACTGTTAGAGACAGTTTGGCTCCAAACTTGACGTTGCGCGTGCGCAGTAACGTTGCATCAGCCGTTTATCCTTCCGAAACTGCAATCACAGCTAAGGAAAAACAACAAGCTCAACAGAGCACTAGCTACGTCATACGTCTAACGTGACGAGATGTGGCTAATTGATTGGACCAAGCTAGGCTAATGGATGTAACCAGGGGCGAGCGGTGCTAAATTGCAAACCATCTCGGGGAGGTTTGCCAGTGGTGGAGCTTTTGAGCATGCGCGAGTAACAGTTTTGTCGGAAACAGACTCATGGCTGACGATGGTTGACGTAAGCAAGCTACATCAACAGTAGGGAATGAGCTGAACTGTCACCAACAGTGGTGCGTTTGGTTCATTCTGTTCGGTGCTTTAGGAAGGTACTGTGGTAACTCGAATACAAAACTAAAACTGTCTAGGACCGATGGCCACATCGGAAATGCCGCCATTAACCGGAAATCCGTTGTTAAATCGTGGTTCGGTACACTTTCCTGTTTTGCCATTAGAACATGGTACTGTTAAGTTGCTTACTACTGATGATCTCAGTCTGATCGCCCTACGTTTTTCAATCGATCAAATATTTAGTACTGCGATGAACAACGGCAAGGTTCACATTAGCAGTAACTTTCGCTATGTAGGTCACATACCAGTGGCGTAAATAACGGGGGGATTTTTTCCTCCCTCCCCCAAAAAAATCCTAGGGTGTTTCTCCCCCCCCCCTCCCCATGAACGAGCCGAGGGGAGGGGGTAAAATTCATTGGAAAAATAAATTTATTCGTTATGTTTTTGAGAACCTTTTTTGGAGCTTGATTTACCTAATCAAGCTCCTATACGCTAGCAAGCGAAGTCGGCATGGTATGACTCCGTATCAACCAAGAAACAGCCACCTACAGTAAAGGCCGTATCATTTATGCCTTCCACAAAGCTCTGCTAGAAGGCGCAACAAATACCTACACGACAAATTTGCCAAGAGGCATCATCGGTTGGCAGAATTTGACACCCTCGTCGGTTAATTTGAAATGTCGCCGCTTGGTGTAGAGATGGCAGCACCTAGCAAACTTGCGCTTATATCAATTGTTGATTTTAGTTGCCTCTTTTGGTCTGATACGATACGGCTTTTAATGTAGGTGGCTTTTCCAAGACCGCTTTTCCTAAATAAATTGGACGGCGCATGCGCCGACTCTGACGTCAGTTGTGTTCTTTGTTGCGTCATGTATTTGTTATCTCTAATATTAACATGGCTGTCGTCGATCCGACGAATCGACATAACTCTGGACCACCTGGACTAACAAACTAGTGAATACTTATTATGAAACGTAAGTGGGACTACTTCGAACGTAAAAAATGTATTCGAGTATATTATGCTACAATTGGCAATGTGGAATTTACGTTAGGATCAACATTTATCCCCGCCGATGATTTTCCCAATATTCCGCACACTGTTGCTCGTGAAAAATAATTTCGGCACGCTGCCGCTGCCCCCCGCCGTTAATTTTTGCGCGCCACGCCACTAGGTAGTTTTGCATTTTAATTCAAAATTTTCTAACGAGTTTTTCACGATCTGAGGAACCTTAAAAACAAAAAAGTTAAGAACGATTAAAATCCTTGCCGGGCCAGAAGGGCAACTTATATTTTTTTTTCGTAAACAGTTCCAATAGGCGGGTTGTTATTGTTAGTTTCGTGCAAGAATACATAAATTGCTTATGCAAAAAATCGCAACATTATTATTTTCATAGACGAAAGAGAAAGCTCTCTATTGGGTGTTTCCCATAGGCGGGTTGTTATTGTCAGTTTCATGTGGTTTTGTGTGGTTTTGTTGTTATTGTCAGTTAGGTTAGGTAAGTTTGGGTTTAGTATTTCATAATGAGGTAGTTAACTGGTTGGGGTTTGGCATTCCATACTGGGGCAGTTAATTGGTTAGATTATGTTAATGATGATTTAACGAGTTTCCGCAATTTGGTATCAATTTTTAGTGCCTTCCGTGAAAATTAAAGGTAGTTTTTTTTTCTCTTTTTTCGAATTTCGGGCCATGTGCGTAAAGGGAACATGGGAAGAAAACGGGCTCTCGTCCGATTTTTTTTATTGGACTAAGAATTACCTGCTGAGTAATGTTTTCCTCTTCCATTTTTAGGGGAAAACGCACCGTTTGGTCGTGGTGTAGGTCCAAAGTTAGCACCGCGCCAGAAAGCAGGAAGCAAGTGAAACGCCAAACCCCAACCAGTTTATTACCTCAAGTGAAATGCCGAAGCTGGTCCCTAACCTAACCGACAATAACAACAAAACCACACGAAACTGACAATAACAACCCACCTCTGAACTGTTTACGGGAAAAAAATATCAGCTGAGAACACGGGAAGAAAACGGCCTCTCGTCCGTCAGCGCAAAGAGTGCGGCTTTCAATAATTTCTGACGGCCAAACGAAGCCTTTGCCCCAAAAATTTTATGCGAAAATGTTGTTCAGTTGATCATTCTAGCTCAACGAGAGATCGATCGGTGAGGAGCCCTTATTCTTCCCATAAGCCGCGTAAAGTAAACGTGTTCCCTATATTGTTTATTTTACTATCGAAAGTGATCGTGGAATGAATTTATAATTCTGCCTTTATTCCGTTAGATATGCACCTAGTATGCACTATCCCGTTGTCTCACACGTTTGTCGAATTGATTATACTACAACAAACTGTTACACTAAATAATCGATTATACAATAATTACCTGATTAGCAGGAGCCACATAACTACACGAATTGCCAATACGCATAGAATCTTAGGACAGCCTTCCCGCAAACCGTAAAGTAACTGCCATTTTTTTTTCATTGATTCGCCAATAGCCCAACAACAGATAGAATTCCGTTTTCCGTGCATGTTGTCAAAACCTGAAATAAGCTGGGCCAGTTCCGGTTCAACTTTATTTTTCATACAGAAACATAATTGGCAAAATTTTTCAGTCAAGCACCTACAACCCTTCATATGCAAACGATTTAGCCATAAACTGTTCAATAACAACGCCTACATTTTGCTGGCAGGTCTTCTAATCGAAATCATAAAAAATCGACTAATATTTCAGTCACTTCCGGCAAAACGATAAGGGTGATAGACATGACCCATTCAAATAAATGACTGGAGTGGGACGAAACGTCATTTAACAATAGCTCACGACGCAAACCCCTTTTTCTCCCCGAATGTATTTCAATAACTGCTTTACATGCATAAGCAATTAAATAAGGTAAGAAAGATTAAAATCCTTGAAATGGCAAAACGAAACTCAAAACAAACAAATATGCTGAAGTACTTAGTCTGCTAGTTGTTTTTCACATTCGTGCAATGAGATTGGAGGTGTTAATGTTTTACACTTTTAACAATCTCCTGCTACAGCTCAACCACCAGCCCTCAGTCGGTTTGCATGCATAGCATTCCCATCAAAGACCATAGCCATAAGTTACATTTATTTCTAACAACAATAAAAATTCCTAAACATTGTGATCATTCTGACTAACACAGGGCCTCGTCACAAAATATGTGTAAAACAGCGTTTTTTGTGGTTGTTGTTGTTTTTTTTCGTCCCGCCAAGTAAAATTAAATTAAATTATTAAAATTCTGAAAAGTTGCCAATAGATTTTTTACATTATCATTTCCAAACATTAATTACAGAATTAAAAAAAAAATATCGTTACAGGCTTTTCGCGTACCCGTTGTACTGTTTCTTAACTGTCAGTTGTCTGCAGCTCTTCAGCTATGCACTGTTTTGCTGGCCCAAATAAGGGTGATTTCTCAAATTATAGGCGCAAATAACCAATGTATTGATGGACCCTTTGTTATACCATTCTTTCCTTTCTACCTTCTTTCCTTTTTCTTCCAAGCCTGTTCCACCTCCCCTTCCTCCCCCCAAAAATCCTAGGTTGTTTTAAACAGATTTGATTTTATGAAGGTCAAGCCATCAATTTCTTTCTTTTATTATGGATAAGCAGCTAATATTAGAAATAAAAAAATAATAATAATTAGGGGTTTTAAAATACCGGTAGTTTTAAAAATGTCTGGAAAATTGTCTGTGAAACGAATGTCTGTGAAAAGAGTGTCTGTGGAATGATCATGTTTGCGAAATATTCGTGTCTGTGAGATGATTGACTGAAATGAATATATGTAAAGTGATCGTTTCTGTGAAATGAGTGTCTGTAAGCCTTCTGTGAAGTGATTGTCTGTGAAACGAACCAGACCTTTTAAAATGTGCCCGAGTCTGGAGTCGTTCTTGTGCACGATACTGGCTGAAGGGGGCGTATAATATGTAATTTGCCCCCCCCCCCGAAAAAATATTATTTACGCCACTGTCACGTACACTCAATGCAAGGAGGCGCCAGAATTGTACTGGCACGGAATTATGTTAACCCCGGAATTTTCTTAAATATTGACCACTGTGTGGAACCTGAATTACAGTAACTCCGGATTCGTAACTTTGTTTAAAAAGTGTCTGAAACAATCCGGAATTGTTGTAACACGGAGTTACCATAACTCTTGATTTTATTGATAACGGCGCTGCCGCGCTCGCTGCGGCTATACATATACCATCAGAAACTGTGTTACTACAATTCCGTGTTACTACTAATCCGTGTTACTACAACTCCAGATTGTTTCAGACACTTTTAAAGCAAATTACGAATCTGGAGTTACTCTTAATTCCGAGTCCACACAGGGGTCAGTATTGAAGAAAATTCCGGAGTTAACATAACTCCGTGTCGGTACAATTCCGCGCTCCCAATGCAAGAACCAAATAAATCAAGGTTTAAGAATAACCAGTTACGGATATTCGTACAAACATTTAATACCTTTTTACATTTACGATGATTTCATTAATATAAATAGCCCTACACAATGGAATGTCAATTTTTTTTTGTAAAAGGCAACAATAAAACCAATATTTATTTAATAATATCGCATCAGAACGTCAATCTATTTATACTGAAAACTAAAAAAAAAAAAAACATTTACAAAGCTTTCGAACTCAAACATGAGAAGTAAGAGAGATTGTGTCGCACTCCAAAATTTAACGACGTCATTAACGTCCGTCATATCCAGATAAAATATATACGAACATATGGGAACCAACTAGGCACGTGTGTCTTTTACAGCTAAGGCGGTGTGGCTGTTTTTGTTAATATGAGCAAAATAACGGCGAGACAGAAAATTCGGTTGAAATGTTGTTTCATCGGGGAACTTTGGTTCGCCTGACAACATAACAGTCGTTATTAGTAACGCAGCTTAACGTTTTCTTGTTGAATAAAGAGTGAATAACGGTTAATATTTTCCTAATAACTGGCAAATAGTTAATTTCACGAAAATAAATTCTTCCATGCGGTGAATAAAGCTCAAATTTTGCAGTTAGCCGTAGTTTAACCATGAAACGTGCTTTTGCTGGTTTGAATTTAGACAAAACATATATTTAAATTACCAATCAATCTTAATAGTATTTTGAAGGACAGAATTGCAACATTTTGCTTCAAAAAACAACAAGCACAGTGAACACTACAACACTGTGAAGAACTGTTGGTATTGCTACATAATGCGAGTTCGGTGGATGGCGTAACTACGACATGTTGCGCCCCCCTGCACAATTTCAGTGTGTGCCCTCTCACCCAGAAACCCAGAAACAAATTTATGACAAATTGAACACGTGTGTTTGAGTATTTAAATTTTTTAATTTAATTTTTAGTTGTGCCTATTTTGTGACACTCTACGTTTAATATTGCAGGCCCCTTCAACTGCTTTTGAGACATAGTACTTCTCAGGTAATTCTTAATGATTTTCAGTTTCGAAAACTATCGTCCTGCTGAAGCAACAGTTACTGGAAGCGCATGGAACAATAATGTTCAGTTTTAAAGTGGCCCCATATTGTTCTAATGTGGCACTATCACCGATTGACAGTCTGTAGAATCTGGCAACATCTAGCGCTATTAGCACTTGGTTTCACCAAGCGAAGGAATGCACAACGGCATTTCTTTTAACGAAACAAACAAACAAACATTCCTTAATTATCGAGTGAAAATTTGGTACGTCCTCGTGCACCTGAGAGCAAGCTATAAAGGTTAGCAATATCACTGCCGCTTGATGGCGCCATGGTATTTTCGTTCGCTTTTCAATCGGTGATAGTGCCACTTTAAAGGAAGCAACATAATAGAACCAACAGCAAATTTCCGTTTCTTTAACATGTTCAATAACTACTGAAATGTTATTACTAATATAATTAATTATTTTATTGCTTGTTAACTATACGAAGTTTTAATATTTTTGTGAGTCAGTAATAGTTATAAACAAAACAAAATATTAATTATCAGTATTACAACCAGAATTACATTAGTTATCGTGGCTGAGTTGTGAGAGAGCTCAGCCTGGTTGCTGGAGGTTGCGGATCTGGTCAAACCCATGGAAAGGGGACCTTGGCAAAGTCCCCGCCAGGACTGCTGGCCAGGATAGCGTGAGAGGCCACCATGCTCCTTCAGCAGCTATGGGAACTATTCTGGCCAATTCTCGACAATCTTTCGGCCCCCTACGATGATCGGAGGTTTCCCGGATCGAATCCCTGGGTTGGCACCACCCTTTACCAGATATTTCTTTTTCTCTATAAGTCTGGTAATGTTCAAAATTGAGCTGGTTCAGCCATACAAGCATTAAGTTGCTTCGGCTGACTTAAGGCTCAAAGAAATTAAGTTTAAAAAAAAAAAAAAATGTATTTACAATTACTGTAATGGTTTAAAAATTCGAATCTATTGTATTAATTCAGCTGAACGCCGCAGATATACACGATTTCCCCAACATTCTGCTATTTTGGCTCATCATCAGCATTAACAGGTTTGGACCTCTTGTCAATGGTCACACCTAAAAAGAGCGATGCCTTCGCTCAGATAATGACGTTTGTTTTAATACAACAGTTGACGCCATCAATACGATGCCATTGAACGCTAATAACATAATATGCACTAACTTTCTCGAACTAACTTGATGGGCAAAGTGCTAGCACGCTTCTAGATGTTATACTACTGTCGTGCAAGCGTCTTCCAATTATTCTCTCTCACACATGATTTCTTTCAGGGGAAATTTTTTTTCTGGATGGCCGATATCACTCCGACTGACATACTGGGTAATGCAGCATTTATTATGCTGAGCAGTCGGAGTTTGCAGTTAACTTTTAATTTCAAAATGGTCGCTATCGGTAGCTAAAATCGCTACTAAAATGACGCAGGCGCGGGATGTTTTTGTTTTTGATTTTACTTTACAATGGTTTTTCCGATGAGAGCGATGGCTTTTTTTTTTTTTACCTAATAAAACAACTCCAGGAGTTTACATTTCGTTGAGGAGCATAATATCTACGTTTTAATACCATGTTAAGCCATGTTGAAAGAACAAATGTGGTGTTGCACTTTGGGTTATTTAGATCCAATATTTTAGTTGGATCTAGTTTAGTTGGACACACCTACGAAAAGCCCCTAAATTCGTGTCGAAGCCATCATTTTAATGGAGCTTGGGCTCAGGAAGTCATTTGGCCCCATGAAGTATTTGGTGAAATCGTTAATGCACGATCGGAAAGTTTTTTTTATCTATGGCTTAACAAAACATTTCATGCTCTAAGAAAAAAAAAACCATGCGTGCGTTCCTGAGAACCACGTAATTAACTTTTAGAGGCCTAAGTTTTAATGATAATGATTCAAGTTATATCAAGGATCCATTCAGTCAGAGAAGTTGGCTTAGTTTCCTTAGTAGATCAGTCAAGGTCAAGTCATTCAAATCATGCGATACGTTCGTCAAATTCATTGAAACAAGCATATCCGTATGGTACAACGTCAACCACAAATTTGGGTAAGACACGTAGTTAACGTACACGTTTTAAACATGTTATGATTCTGGCAACGCACCACTCCATGCATTCGTAAAGGTTATCTGAAAGATTTAGTTTAACTGTAAATATAAGACGGCTGTTCTTCCCTTTACAGTTTATTCAAATTTAGAACACGTGCTTCAAATTATTAATTTTTTTTGGGATACAATTAATGTAAATATTAAATACACTGTTTCAGTAATAGTTTTGTTTTATATTTCCGTAACACGTAGAATTTTTCTTCATTGCATCTGCGCCCCCAGCTCCACTGCGCCCCCCTGCGACTGCAGGTGCTGCAGCATTGTAGTTACGCCACTGGGTGGACTTCTCGATAAAGGCTAAGACACATGCAAACCTACTAAATTAAAAAATAAAAACAACGTAAAACTGGATTTTCAGCTTTTCATCTCGTTACTGGTAAGGAAAAAATTAATCTCACCAATTTGGACAATAAGGTGTGATATTTCCCAAAAATACTCGCCAACGTCTTCGGCCGTTTGAAGTCATGATATAAAATGCAAGTTGCTTTTGTGAAGTTAATCTCAACGACTAATACTTCAAACATTAAATGAAATAGGCTACTTGTAAATTGAGCTGCAAACCATTTTCAGATTTTTCATTTAACCTACGAACTATTGCTTGGTGGGATTAACTTGGCGAAAGACCATTTTTGTGTCACGACTTCAAACGGCTATAAAGCTTGGCATGAAACCTTAACAAGTTATGTTTTGGAGCGATAACATTTCACTGCTAGCTTTTCAAAACTCAAAACAACGTGCCATCATTGTCCATCAGAATTGGCAGAAATGATGATGGTGATAGCATCAAAATTGAAATTGGCATTGTTAGCACAAGTCACACGTTCGTTGTTAGTTTAAAATAGACCTGGATTTTTTACTTTCATCAACCATTATGTTTATTAGTCTTGTTATGACCAGTAAAACAGAATGAGTTGCTTGGTATTTTTTTTTCAGTTACATGCCTACGAAAAAAAAATACCAAGCAACTCATTCTGTTTTACTGGTCATAACAAGACTAATAAACATAATGGTTGATGAAAGTAAATATCCAGGTCTATTTTAAACTCAGATGCATGTCAACTGAGTCTTGCATTTTGAAGTTTTAACAGATTTTTACCACAGATATTATAAATACCCCATAAAATAATTACGTCTATTTTTTTATGACAATGGTGTAAAGTATTAACCTCACTGCCACAGTCGATGCTGGGTGTATTGCTTTGGGTTTTACAAAGCACACAGGTGAAATGTAACGTCGTTTACTTCTTACAATCTGAGTTCAAATGTTTACAAACAATTGTAATATATATATATATATAT
>JAHWFP010057412.1:8989-24066 GCA_023313725.1 Lithobius niger
AGCGGTTAGAAACAACAAGGGGGGGCTATACATTTGTTCGCTACCCTTTAAAGGGGGGGGTCAAAATATTTCAATGGCTCTAAACGGGGAGGGGGAAGCATAATAATTAATAATTTTCAGTAATATTCTGTCAATTCACGTTGTGCTGTTTGCCCATCATAATTCTTTAAAATAAAATTTCTTCTCCAGAAGCAATATAAGCAATGTTTTCCCAGTCAGGGTTATGTGTTCCTTTCTCAAATAACTACAAGATGTGGTCGTACAGCAGCATACCTAGCAAGAGGCCTTCTTGATTGTGTAAAGTTAATCGCCAACGGTGTGTTCGCATTGGCTCCTCTGCGCAGTCAGTATACTCCGATCGAACAAGATGAAAAGCTAACAGCAGTATTAGGTCTAAAGACTACTTTCAGGCTCAGACGTCTCGAACTTAAAATTACGTCATAAATATTTAGTGCCAATCACCACCAGGATAGCACGGAATAATTTATAACAAGAAGAAAACATTTATTCGCCAAATTCGGCAAAGGGAAGGACCATGACAACTTAAAGGTAGCATATTCGCCGAATGACAGATTGCAGCATCCAGCGCCGTCTACCATTATTTAGTTCATGTAGCACTTGATTTCAACACGCGAAGAAACGTGCAAAGAAATTTCTTTTTACACAACAAATTAGCCACGTGCCACCTTACATACATGAGAGTGCTTTTGTAAAGCTGCCTTGACAGTGGCATGCGTAGGAGGGGGAAAACGGGGCAGTGCTCCTGCCTTTTTCGGAACTTGCCCTTTTTTGTAAAAAAAAAAAAAATTGCCTTTTTGTGCCAGCATTTGCTGCTGCGGCGGTGCCTAAGAAAGAGTGTAAAAGCCTAAACTGTGCGAAAAAAAAGGCCTGAAAAGGGCAAAAAAAGCTAAAAAAAAAAAAGGTAAAATTATTCATTCCTAAATAAGTCCCTAGAAAAGAATGTCCATTTAAAAAAAAAAACCCCAAAAGGTCTTCTTTTTTACCTGCCGTATTAATTTCATATGTAGTAACTAAGACAGAATTGGGTTCGAAAGTAGGCCATGGAACACGGTGTCGAGACTTTTAAATAAAGATTTACGGTTGCGTGTCTTCCTATAGTGGTCAAATGCGACGGTCAAATGTTATTATTTCATTGAGTTTCGCCAAAAAAGCCTATTGGCTATAGGGAAGGAAAGACGTTTTAATTTGTCGCTTTTTTTTTTTTAATTCCACTTGACTACCACTGAAAAAGGCTAAGAAAGGGTAAAAGGATTGGCGAAAAGAAGTCCGTTTGGAAAAAATGTGCCCGTTTGCTCAAAGTTGCCCCTGCCCTCTTGGCGGTCTGTGCACGCTACAGTGCGTTGAACTCGCTCAACTACGTGCTCAACACTTGGCAACATATTTTGTGGGTATTTGAGGCATTAAGCTTGCTGGGTTTCCAACACATGGTAGTACTTCCTTTAATAAATTTCAGCATTGGAAAGACTTAAATAACGCTTTCCTTACACGAAAAGGACTAACTAGAGCAGTAATTTGTTAGCACTCTTCTGTGGAAGGCCAAATTGCGTCTGGTATCAGTGGGCCGCAACTGTGCTAGAAACAACGCATTCCAAACCTTCGCTCTTTGGACTTCTTCCGGCGCTTGGTTGTCACCTTGTAACGCCAACATGTAACTTCCTGTTCTCGTCTGAACGAGATTCACAATAAGACAATCCTACAATCTATTTATTCGTTTATTTTATTTTCAAAATTATTGTAACGCCCTATAGAGAGCATAACAGCAATTTCAAATTAAAACAACAATTAAAAAAAAAACAGAAGCAACATGGCGGTACCAATGGTGCACACAGTTCTCGCTTGTACTCTCGCCTGAACGAGATTCGTGCGATACACATCCCATTTTCGTTGTTGCAGGATGCAGTTCTCTTCAGATTATCGAAGTAAAGCAGCATTGGGCCCGATTGATACTTGGGTGGGTAACCACCTTGGAACCCGGGTGTTGCAGACATAGGGCCTTAGGGCTTCGTCGGGCAGATGGCCAGTAGCGGTTAACGCTCGCTAAAACCCTGTGAATCCTGTGTGAGGCAATAATTGTTGCTTTCTAATTTTAAGAAAATCAACTTTGTTAACGAAGCCCGCATTTAAGAAATAAATAAGTCTTTTAATCAAGACACACGCCAGCGTGCTGCCGCCAAGTTGGTGAGGTTACATTGTTGTTGTTGAAGGCACAACAATGAAGGCACCAAGGCATGAAGGCACCAAGCGTAAGTATGTGTTTTTAGCTGGAGGAAATGTTTTACAGACTACAACAAGCAGCTGGATAAAATACTTGCATGCGACAAAAACGGCTGAAAATCTGCTGGAAAATCGGGCATTACGTCCCTGTTTTGGTTCGTCGGGCGACTCTTTCCAGGAAAAAATTGCTACCAATGATCGTTGATTTTCTGTTGCTGACTAATAGAATAGTGAATAATAGACAATTGGTCTTGGTTCGGTTAAAAGTATTAAGATTGAAGGTTGAAGTGAGGGTACTGGAGAAAGGGACTTACCAAAAGATCATAACCGTTAGGCGCTCCAAGCGTAGCATGGGTTCCACCTAAACCATGCGCAATGGCTGTTTGCCGTGACGTCACCATGAGTTAGCCAATGAGGAACGAGAATAACGGCTGTTTAGCCGTCTGATTGGACTAGCCCAGTCACGTGATATGCACGTCACAGCAAACAGCCATGGCGTGTGGTATATCACAGTTAAAATACGTTCAGCATTTCATCAACTGCAAGATGATTTAAATATCATCGCGATAATCGTATTGTTTAAACTTCCTTATCGCCCATCGCAAATAAGGCAAATAAATAATGCAGCGGTTCCAATTTGCACGTATACAGCTCAGTGGTTGTCGTGCTTTCAAAATTTGGCACAGAGGGTGGAATGAACTCGTCATCACTGCTGGCACGACAGCCAAACGGGCACGATTCGTTCCTTTATGACACAAAACCTGGCTCGTGGCAGATAACAGCAGCTGCCGCCGGCACCAGTTCCAAATCTTTTATGTTCACAATATTTCATTTCTAATTCCAT
Organism: Lithobius niger; assembly: GCA_023313725.1. Classification (NCBI taxonomy): domain Eukaryota; kingdom Metazoa; phylum Arthropoda; class Chilopoda; order Lithobiomorpha; family Lithobiidae; genus Lithobius; species Lithobius niger. Next base: position 12,069 of record JAHWFP010057412.1, read on the forward strand.
ACAAATTTTATGTCGGGAACGTAAAACAATTTTTGGGCGTACGTATACCTATTTTTCTTCTTTTTATATTTACGAAACCTATTTTCTTAACCCGGCGCGCCGTGTGTCCAAAAGCAAGCTACGACGCTTTGGCATTTCGCCAAATATGGCGGAAGCGCCGCTGAAAGGCATGCATCGAATGTATTATTAGCAGGAAAAAGTCCGGACGGAAGGCTTTTGAAAGTTGTGGTCACTTTATTAGCCTGTGTAAAGAGATTTCAAAGTTCTTACCTTATTTTTAAAAACATGCAATACAGCGCTCAAAAATTAGTAGCGACTGACTGAATTTAAAAAATGAAGACTGCCACCAAACATTTTTAAACGTCATATTTTCACGTACGGTAAGAACGCATCAGAATGACCATTGTTTCTAAATAAACAAACACATGGGAACGAACGTTTGGGAACTACAGTAACACTACTGTGTGGCCATCTAAGCACTGAGACGAGTGCTTGTTATCATCTGAAACAAAACCCACGAGGATGAAAGAACCCGCCAAGTTTCAGCTAATCAAAGTAGCGATATCAGAACAAAAACGGCCACTCCCAAGTTGCTACGTTCCCGTGTCAATGGTCAAGTTTTTCATTTAACGTCTGAAGTAATAATTGGTGGGATTAGCTTGGCAACTAACGTAGCAACTTGGTCGCAGCCATTTTTGAGATTTCAGGACTTGTCGACCCCTCGGCCAACACGGAACGTAACAGACCGCTGGGGTCCCTGCAAAAAGACAACAGCTTCATTCTTCCTCTGGGGACAGAGACAAGCCTCGAAGCCTTCGAGGGTCGAAGCTCCAGCAGATTAGAAGCTAGCTCAACAATCTGCTGCATGCCCTCTCTCAGCCCCACAACGTCAGGGCCTGACAACCAGAGGGGCAATGTCGTCGGCATAAGCAAGTTTTTAGTCGACATTAGCCTACTGCATGCCATAAAAATGGTATACGGATTACAAACCAAAACGTCAAGTGTGCCGTAAAAAAAGGTTCTATGACTGAAGTTTTATTGGCTATACTACGTTGTGACTTTGCTAGTTATCTGCTGTTGTGGTGGTTTATGAGGCCTAAGGTAGTTTTAGGATGGGTTTAAGTATAGGTTTGCGATAGAGCTTACGACTTTGTAGGTCACCTAAGCTCTAATAAAACCAACGAAACGATAAACCATTAGAAAACAAAAACGATTCGTTTGATCTTTAAGGTGTTAAGGTTAACTAAGCCGAAGTCAAAACTTCAAAAGAACACAAATTGACTTTCCTGTAAGGTTTCAGATACTGCAGTGTTGCTGTACTGTTTAGTCCACGTGAAACCTTACTGCTGTATTCAAGTGTTTTTACCATTTTTTTTTAACTTTTGCACACGATAGGTCAGCTAATGATTGGTGCATTCCACTTGGCTAAATGACATCGCTGGAAAACGGTTAAAATTTAATCGTCTAGTGTGCTTAGCACAACTCTACAAGTAATTCCGGGTTCGTACGAATTCTTGAAAACCTGGATGAAATTCTATGCGTTGAAAAGTGCTTGAAAATCTTGAAAACCTATATGTATCATCAGTAGGGCGATTGACGGAAAGTAGACGACTTGACTGAGTTTGAGTTTTATTCCGAGGAGCCTGGACCCGTAGTCAAAGGTTCGATGTTGTCATTCAAATTTGTAATGCTGTGAAATAGTAATGACACAACCCCAAACACTGAATTTCGTAGGTCCATGTCAATTTTGAGGGGAAACTATAGACAGACTTTAAAAGTTTGACGTTTAACATGGATGTTCTTGTTGAGACTTGAGGACCGAAAATCCTGCATTTAAAGCAACGTTAAACTACTACGATAGGCAAAGTTCTCGTAGCAAAGTTCCCGTGCGTAAAGCCCGAATTGAATGTACAACTGCTGCCCCAGAACTGCGTGAGCTTCAACAGGTGCCGTTGGGCGTGTAGCGAAGCCGTACTTCAAATTCATGGGGCAGCAAACTCTTCAATCTGTTGTACGCGGCGGAGAATAACGATGCGTAGCTCAAAGCGGTGATGATGACGTTTACAGGATACACGAGAAAAAATGTATGCGAATTGAGGGCATGTGTACGACCGTAGTTTTTTTTTTTTACAAGAATACAAAATCATACCAAAACTCCATAAGGGTAAATGGACCCATCAAGTTTTTGCCATAATTATCAAACATTTTTTCATATGAAGGAAAAAAAAAACAGAAACTATTATACATTTGAAAAAAGTATCTGCTAGTGTATTGTTTTACACCTATTTTCATAAAAAAAAATTGTGAAGGCTACGTGTTACTATGTACTAGTACCAAAGTTCTACATTGTAGCAATATGCGTATAACACGCCGATCTAAAAAGGGCCCACAATCCTCTTTAAAATCCTCTTAAAACCTCATGAAATTATGTCGTTTTTAAAAATCAACATTTTTCCGACGAGTTTGACAGCTTTCACAAACTTTTCAGGACTAGTGAACAAGTAATAGTCAACGTTTGTAATCTTGAGTAAAATGTGTTGTTTTTGTATACTTTTGTTCTAAAACGGGACCTTTTCGTTCATATACTTAAACGCGCTTCATTTTCTCGTGATCACCAGTCGTGTTTTTTTTAATTTGCTTAATGCCAGCTGAGCCCGATTTCATTTGGCACTGGTTTCGTTCAATGCTCTTTCCTTCTATCCTTTAAAATGAAACGAGATCAACCCAAGCCAATTATTCCCATAATACGTTCGTTTGTGACATTGCTTCCCATGTAATTGTTTCGAACAACCCGCGAATCCGCGTAAACCTCCGCGTACGTCACTCAGCTATCTTTTCCCTCTGAAAAACAGACATTTCAGTTTCCAGCACGAATCTAGCGTGAATGGTCCAGCTAGTGACCTAAGCCTAATAGCATTTTAAAATCGAGGTTAGTTTTGTGACAAAGGCTATTCTATCGTAACTAATTTTTTTTAATTCGTAAACTATGTAGCAGACGAAACATAGAAGTTGTAGCAATCGATAACGGAAGACTCGGTTTCAGCTCCCGACCACACGATGACACGTGGATGATGGCCGTACATTGGGCTACACACTGCCGTCCCCGGATGCTACGACGGGTGTTTGTTTATATTGTAAGGTTTGGCCGTATCGTTCCCTTCGAACACCTAATGACAGTTATTAAGTAATTATCAGCAATTATGGGTCATTACCCCGTTCGACAAGTAAGAACTTTTGGAAACATTTGCCAGCCCTCGAACACCGTAAGAAGCAACAACTTTTCCACGTGGACCGACGTTCCATTCTTTGCAACTTGTAACTTGGCTTTTGGCGGGAAGCTTGCTGTAAATGGAAAGAACGTTTTACCGCCAGAGACACTCGCAAAAGGTAGCTATACAAGCGACAGAGATGCTCTTTGTCGTCTTGTAGGACAAATTCAAGTTGATCGATGTCACGTTGTAAATAATTCTTCTTGTATATATTGCTGAAGGAGACGAAGTAAATTTGATCATTTGTTTGCAAGCGTGAGTCGCCCATTGAATTTATAATACCTTTCCCCAGCAGGTTCTTCATTTAACATTCTAATCGTGCAGCTCCGAACAAAATAGCCTGGTATGAGTTCTGCACCGTTCCCAATCTTATATATGTATACCACGAGCCACGGCTGGTTGCCGTGATGTCACCATGAATTAGCCAATGACGAACGAGAATAGCGGATCTTTGGCCATCTGATTGGACTAACCCAGTCACATGATACGCACGTCATGGCAAACAGCCCTGGCGCATGGTTTAAAGGATATAACCACGAAATTTCCAAATGCTCCGTATAATTAAAAAATATATATATATAATTTCTTTTCACCTTTTAAATGCTATTTCCTTCCAATGTTTGCCAGTGCCCGGGCATAAACTTTCCAGACTGGTTGGACATTTCAAAACGAGACTGTGCAAAATTAAAATAAAATAAAATAAAATAAAAATGAAAATTTGACAAAAAAAATCCCATTGTGCTAACTCGGCCAACCGAGTTTTTTGAAATGCCAAGGGACGTACGTGAACACGTCTGCCCGTCAGGGGACCTCAGGATCTCGGCAGCTCAGGAGGAGGTCGTTTAAGAAGCGCCAGGTGCAGAAGACAGATAAGAATGAATCAACTTCGAACTGGAGGAAAACTTTGTGATCGAGTAGGCGCTGAATACAACACAAAATGTTTCCCGACTGGAGAAAAAAATAGGTGACACGCAATTGGCGCGTGTAGTGTGCGTCCTTTGGTTAAGGATGAACTTAAGCACCACATCTCGAACTGGAAGCTTTTAGTTTAAATAAAAATACGTCGATTTCGGGTGAGCCGGGTCGGAACGAAAGAGTCAACAATGGTGTTTTAGACATGACTGTACTAAATTACCTCGACGTTGCCAAGTGACGGAGGCAGGCAGAGCACGGTTTTTGGTAAATATATATATAATTATATATCTAGCTGGCAATTTACAAACTTTTACGTGCTACAAGTGACAAATTATTGTCATTCGCTTTAAGACCAATTTAAATTGCATTTCTAAGGACGAAATGCAACAAAGACCTTTTCGCTCGCCGAAAGCTATTTGCGAGCCTATGGTGATTTATTTACGACGAGTTTACAGCTTCAACTCAATGAATGCGGCAATACATAATCAATTGTATGTATTATAAATCACAAAAATGCTAAACAACAAATTAACACAAACGTTGCTATCACATTATCGCCATTTCTCGCTACTTCCAAATTTTGCCTAATAATTCTCGTACATACAGTAAATCAGCTTATAGCTACGATCAAACGACGGTAGAAATCGAAGCAACTCGCAGCGAGAATTTAAAATCCAACGTGGCGCCCGTGTTGGGGTTTTTCGAATCGAAAACGAGCCATCGAATACTGGCATACACAAATCACTCAGCCCTTTGCACCGTACCAGGAATCTTTTTCTTGTCATGAATCGACGTCGTCACGCCGCGCGTATCATACTTCGTGTCTCGAACCAATAGAAGAGGAATTCCGTCAGCATCGTCGCCATGGTTACTGCAGACAACTGGAATGCCACATGCTCCCTTAAGGGCGAGAAGTAACCATCATCAACTTTAGTATTAACTAAGTTAAAGACAGTTAGCGAAAAGATGTTACGTAGCGATGTTGTGGAGTAAATGCGCCCTAACTAATCATTCCCTTGTCGCTGTCTCAAAAAAAGCATACAATTTTCACTGATCGATATAGTAGCCTACACCACTAATATTGGAGAGGGGGGGGAGGGGCAGCTTAGCCATAAATTTTCCAAACTTTAAACTTGTTCATAGCAAGGGTTTTCATAGGTTTGGGATAGCAAAAACCGCTTTTACAATCATACTCCAGAAACATTTGCTCGTTCAGCCAATCTTACCTACAGGGCGCCAAGGGTCCACTTTTGTGATTTCTGATCACTCCGTTCCCTTTGAAAAAAGTTCTTCTCACACTTACTCGAGTTTTGCCTTCCTGCATACCTAAGTCGACTGTTCAAGTTAGTAAATATTCGATAATGAAAAATTATAGGCATAATTACTTAAATATAAGCTTAATCACATAAATGTAGGCCTAATTTCATGTGGCGCCATCCAGCAGAGGGTCAACAAACTAATGCTGTACTCCTTACTTTGTTGAGAAAAGAGTGTTAACTCCGTCCTTTGCCAAAACCTTGTGCATGTTAAAGAAGGAGGTCGACAACAACAACAAAACAACAACAACACGAAGAAAAAGAACAACAAAAAGTACAAGTGCAACAAGAAGAACAACAACAAGAAAAACAAAACAAGAACAAAAAGAACAAGAGCAACAAGAAAAACAACAAGAACAAAAGAAGAAGAATAACAACAACAACAAAAAGAACAAATGCTACAAGAACAACAAAAACAAGAACAACAAGAAGAATAAGAGCAACAAAAAAGAACAAGAATAACAACAACAAGAATAACAAGAACAACAAGATCAAGAAGAAGATCAAGAAGATTAAGAAGAACAACAACGACCACAACAAAAAACAACAGGCACAAGAAGAAGAAGATCAAGAAGAAGAACAAGAACAAGAACAAGAAGATCAAATGAGAAGAAGTACAACAACTTCAACAACAAGATCAAGAAGAAGAACAAGAAGAAGAATAACAACAAGAACAACAAGAATTTTAAAAACGGCCAAAAAGAAAAGAAAAAAGAAAAAAAGAAATTATGCTCATATCAGTATTTCCTCATGCAAAGCCGAAGAGTCGTCATTCTGGAAGTTTCTCTTCCATTTGCGTTTGGCCAACCGAATCAATAAATTCAGAAGCTTTCAAAAAGGATCCTGGCAGTTCCATTTGATTGATGACGGGACGATTGTCACAGAGTAAGATAACGTCAACTGGATCATACCATTTTATCCACTCAGTCAGAAAGGATGACATTCAATTTGCTATTCGAAAAGTAAGAAAATTATTCAGCAACTCCCATCCACGTTTAAAGAGTAAGGGTTGTTCACCAGATTGCGAAAATTGGCTTCGTCGAATAAGGCCCTGAAAAGAAAATCCGGGCCTATGGCAAAATCTATTTCTCCAGCTTTACAATTTCCGCGGTCGTAGGTCTTGCACTTATCTAAACACTATAGTTTGTTCCACATTATGTTTTCAGAAAACTGACTGGATGACGTCTCGTTTCCTTGCACTAAGAGTGCAAAAACATGTGGATATCACACTTGTAGACTCAACAAAGTTACTGTTAGAGTTTACGAATGGGATGTTTACGGATTTTTTGCACTCGTAGTGGAACAAAACGTGGCGTCATACAGTCAGTTTTATGAAAACATAATGTGGAACAAAGTATAGCAGTTGTAGCCAGCAACGTCTGGGGTTTGTTTCCCACGTGGTTGTTTCCCAGTTTTCGGTCGGTGTGACCTAAACATTGAACGCGACAGGCAATTTCCACTCAGGTTGTTGGAGTACCCCTATTCCAACCATCCTCTACGTGCCCTCTCCCCGTCTCCTTGCCTTCTATCCTACCAAAAAAAACTTTATCGTGTAGGTTTAGTTAATGCATAATGATATGCTTAATGGTAACAGTCACGTCCACCTCCACCACCCTCCCAATATCTCTGAAGAGCAGGGCTAACAGAAGCACTGTCCCGCCACAGGCATTTGCCGTTCAGTCCCTTCTCCCATTCCCAGTCTATCGCTTTGGCTTGAGCTATCCATACCGTGTGAAAAATAACTGTCCTTATTGCATGACGTCATTTAAGACATGCCTCTGCGATGACCGCCCAGAACAAATTGTTAGTCAAGGCAACAATGTGTCAATTTCAGCTTCTTTTCAAGACACAACATACCAGTTTCAACTTATAGCCAGAAAATTGACACACTCATCCATTTTCGTTGTAGGAGTGGCTTCTTCGGGGGTTGTCATTGACTTCGTTTCTGCTATAAGACTTTGGTTTATAATGTAAGACTAGCATCGTACCCTGCTTCGCCCGAGGATTTGTTTCGCCCATGGTTGTTTCCCAGATTTGCTCGGTGCTGCCTGATCGTTCACTACAACAATAAATTTTTCTTTGTGTAATACTCCCCCTTTCCGCCATCCTCTCCCTCCCCTCTCCCTTTTATCCCGTCCTCTCCCTCTCCTCTCCATTTCCCCTCCCTTCCTCCTCTTTGCTAAACGTCGTTGAATTTGGATGGTTATTTAAATTAATACTGCCCCTCCCCCTTTTGCGAGGTTTTTGCCAAATCGGTATGGTCTCCATTCCAAACAACATCCCAGAAATTCTCTTTTAGGTTCAGTAAATGCGTTATCGTATGATTAATGGTAACAGTTCACTCCGCCCCCCCCCACTCCCAGTCTTTCGCTGTGGCTTAAGCGATGCGTACCGTGTGAAAAATAACTGTGCATGACGTCATTTGAGACTTGCCGCTGAGATTACCACGGTGTTTGGTTAGAAGGATAATTTTTGCATCCTCCACCTTCCCAATCAAATAGTGGAGCTAACATAAGCACTGCCCCGCAAACGGCATTCCCCGTTCAGGCCCCTCCTCACTCCCAATTTATCACTTTGGCTTGAGCAATCCGTACCGTGTGAAAAATAACTGTATTTCGTATATGACGTCATCTAAGACATGCCTTTGCGAGAGCAAATTTGTTAGACGAGGCAACAATGTGCCAATTTCAGCTTCCTTTCAAGGCAACAACGTACGAGTTTCAACTTAAAGCCAAAGAATTGACAGACTCGCACGTTTTCATTGTCCCCCTTTCTGGGGTCATCGCTTCATTTCTTCTGAGACTTCTTTGGTTTATAATGTAAGAAGAAGATTAAGGCATCTTATGTAGGACTGCACGCAAATTTTTACGCGTTAAATACAACAATGGAAATAAATCTAAATAAATGGAAACAAATTATCTTCCGCAAAACAAAACTTGTAAGGATTCCCACCAAGCCGTTCGGCCGTTTGAACTCGTGATATCAAACGCCAAGCTCTTTCGTCAAGTCAATCCCATCTACCAACAATTCAAAGGTTAAAAGAAATATATGAAACATTACGAGTTACTTGAATTAACCGGAAATATTTGAAAATAAATTAATTAATAATAATTGTTATAAACCTTAGTATTATCACCAATCATATTCTATTTTAAATCTACGGAACAACATTTTCGTTAAAAATAAAACACGCATTTACTTTTGTTGAAGCGCCCTGATGGGAATTAATGTTCGTCCTATACAACAGTTGTTAGTCTGCTTTCAAAGCGAGTTACTTTCGGTAAGCTTGCGATGGATCGTTGGGGAAACAAAACTACTTTATTCATGGAGGTGGGGGTAGAAAATACAATATTCTAACACGAAACGAACCAACCAGTGAGTGCATCTGGCAACAATTTGCACACTTTCACCATTTCGTACACACAGTAATTGTTAATTCAAGGGGGAAAAACCACTGGACCATTATTATGCAAGCTGGTGTTTTTATTTTAAAACTGATGTTTAAAGGAGACAGTATATTCTCCTGTCAATTACAAATCAAGCATAATAGTTTAAGTATCGATAAATTGTCTCAACCACTCGTTACGTTCCGAAGCGGATAAAAACACCTAGCTCAAGAGCTCGGTATTTTTTTTCCGATTCGGAATGTAAGGGCACGTTACGCAACGACTCGCCTTTGCATTCTCGCAGCTAGAACTCAATCGCGATGGCAAAGGTGACATTGCCATGGTAACAACGCTGAATGGATTAACTAAATCCGACATCGTTTGAGTAAATACTTGCAGTCTTATAATCCGTGCCAATAATGTAAAGAATTCCTCATGACGAAACAATTTTTCCAAACGCTTCTGAACCCACGTTATTCGCTGTTTTCGTTGCGAGGCGACAGACATAAAACCGCCGCCATGTTGGAATTTGAGGTGATTTCTAGCTTCTAGCTGGGAGAATGCAAACGCGAGTGGTTGCCTAAACGTACCCTTACTCTTGGTTGAGAAAATGTTATCGATAAAAACTATGCTCTGGTGATAATACTACCGAAAACATAGTTCGTAACTTCAGAATGTTTACTCGGTGAAAAGTTTCCGAACTGTGTACCGACTTCAAAAAAAATCAGATGGTTATAAAGGTCACGGGGGGGGGGGGGGGCGCTTCACCTAACTATACACCTCAACAAGGGAAGTGGACGGACCTAATTCGTCTCCCAGCACAAAAGAGGCCCATTCTTCCTTGCGCTTTTGTAGTGGGATAAAGATTACACCACTTGCCTCCTCCACCTCCTCCCCCCACCCACCTCCCGCGTGTCCGGTTGTTTATTTATGAAGTTCTACTTCGCGCTCTACACACACAAACACTGGTTAACACGAATAATAACCAGGCTTATCTGTGCCGCAAGCTCAATCAATTAAAACCAGCACAACAGTAAAAATATAAAATAAAAATTACCATTATGGTCGGTGATAAAGTTTCCGAACTGCGTGCAACATATAGGCGTGCACATGACGGGAATGCGGTGTTTGGGGGTGTGGGGTGGGGGGGAGGGGAAAGGAAAGGATGGCAAAGGTGACATTCCCCCTGTATTTAAAAAAAAAAAATTGGTTTTTCTTGCTGACTTCTGCATTTTTTTTTTTTTTTTTATGTTCACACGCTTTAAAAATAACGCTTGACAAATTTTTGGGTACGAGTATTTTCTGTTGTCCGGTGCGGAATTGCAAATTCAACTCTGTGTGACCTAATTGTATGCGCTTAAAAAGTGAACTCCCCGGCGAAAATTGATTGTTCCCTTTTACCGAAGGGTTTGTCCTCTCGATGGTCTGTGCACGCTACTCAGTAGCGTAGCTACAGGATGGCTAGGGCGCCACCGGGCCCCTGCCTCAGGGACCCCCCCCCCCCCTCCCCCGAATGAAAAAGAATAAAAAAAAAAAAGGCTTTAAGTTGCATTTGTAAAAAACGGCATTTGTCACCAATCATTCTGTTGCGCTCTTTTTCCTGTGGTATATATATAATTGATTTTGTTTGTATATACTACAAATACTACAATGTATATATTACAAATGTACTTTAGAGAATTAATTTAGAGAATAGAGCCTCAAATATGGTGGTCCATAAAAGATGCATGAGCTAAAAAAAAAATCTCAGCCCAAACTTTTTTTTCCAAGTTCTTTTAAAAAAAATTAAAAATGGGACCATGTGACTGGAAGGAGTTAGCGGCTAATTTGCCACCGGCCCCGCCTAACGTAGATACGCCACTGGTGTGAAACTTTCATCAAAAGACTCTGCTTATTATTGTGTAAAAAAGGAAATATAAATAATGTAAATATTAAAATAAAAATTCGGAGCTCTAGCTTCCACTCCACCCAATAACAAAACAGCTCGGTAGAATTTAACAAACTTGGTCACTCACAAACACCAAACCTGGCTTGACTTTGCCGCAAACTCGATCAATTAAACCGGGACAAACATGAGAAAAAAAATTGGAAAAAAAAAACTTACCTCCTCAGTCGAATCTAGTCCGCTGGTCTCTAACTTCAAATCACCCGTTCCGATATCGCACGTTAAGCCGACAAGAAAAGCTCAGAAATTCCCGATCGGAGTTCAAACGCCAACAGACTTTCCGTTGCCTCGCGCAAATCCACGTGAACTTGGGCACAAGAACTCCGCGTGCTAAGCGAGCGTCTGCTCGCGCGTGTTTCGGGTTCGAGGGTTCGATCGCTGGCGCGCGCGCACGCACGCACACATGCACTCTTCCCAATCCAATGACATTACGCATGCGCCCCACATTCGCCGCTTCCGTTCCAGGTACAAGGTAGATGGGTGGGCGGAACAAGAGACGCACGCGACGCGCGCGACTGCCAGAACCAGAGCGAACTGTAGACAGACGACAGCTGTGCCAATCCATCAAGATATGTATACCTATATATATAAGTTAATCTGGATGCAGCCGATGTTGCTTTATGTTCGGCCTGCTGTCGACGGGAAATCTAGGATGCGTTTCACACAGCCAGGGAAGGTTTAGAAAATAAATAAAAAAGCAAATCGTGTTGAAGAGAAACGATGTTTGTTGATTTACAAACTAGCCTACAGCTAGTGGAAGGGTGAATTTACTTTATAATAAAACTACAATGACATGGCTCTTTTTTTGGTTGGTCTTATATAAAATTTAATATAATAATAATAATAATAATTTTATTTCAATTAGTTACAGTAGTAACCCTCGAAACTGTTTATACAACAGTTTGTGTGAGTTTATAAAAGTAATAAAAAATAAATAAATAAATAAAAATAATAATAAATGAATAATAAATCACACCATAATACAACTTTCTCTCCCCATGTGGAGGATCACAGTGTAATCGATTTTTAAACATATAAGAGTAATAATTACAAATTCGGCCAATTCAACCATTCAACAAGACACAACAGAAGTAAATTGTAAACAATTTTAACGTTATTTACGAAAGCTTTAAATATTATTATTTTTTTAATTGTTAAGTAAATAGT